>PVJO010005033.1:0-102920 GCA_004026905.1 Hystrix cristata | reverse complement strand
CATGGTTGTGCATATATCTCTGTGGTATGACGATTTTAACTCTTCTGGAAAGATCCCCAGTAGGGGAATAGCTGGATCAAATGGAACCTCTAGTTCTAGTTGTTTGAGGAATCTCCATATTGATTTCCACAGTGGCTGGACCAGTCTGCATTCCCACCAACAGTGGAGGAGGGTTCCTTTCTCCCCACAGCCCCTCCAGTATTTGTTGTTGGTTGATTTTTTCATAGATGTGATTCTTTCTGGAGTGAGATGGTATCTTAATGTTGTTTTGATTTGCATCTCGTGAATGACTAGTGATGTTGAACACTTTTGCATGAGGCTTTGGGGGCACATCGAAACACAAGCAGTAAAAATGTGTCTGGGCATCCTGGGTCCCATCTTTCTCTAGGAAGAGTGAATGGAAAAGTTCCAAGAGTTTCTTTCAGTGTCTGCTCAAGAGGAGGGAGAGAGTCCATTCCAAAGAGCAAGGCTGGTCAGAAAGTCTGGAGTTTTTTCCTGGGACACTACTTCCCTGAGTGTAACCATGTTACATGGTTATGGTGTCTAAGAAGTGCAGAGTTGAAATACTACTTCATGCAAACAAAATTTCTGACGTACAAATTTTTTTCAAACAAACAAACATTTCATCATATACTTAAAAGATGTTCAAACTAAACTATTGTCTAAGGCACCAAGAAAGTATTGGTGTTACATTCCAAAAAATACCAGTCACCTCAAGGAGTTTTGGCAATTAGAAGAGGCTGTTGAAACACTTTTGAATTTTTTAAACTTTTTTTTTCATAAGAAAGGTGTGCTTTCATTTAGTTCCCCCAAAACTGAAAGGTTGGGAGTCACCTGATAGCAAGAGAGAGGGATATGGGTGAGACTCATTAGAAATCTGGATTATGTCCCTAGGTAGAAAGAACAGAGTGTTCTCACTTTGTCCTGGGCAAGCACCTGAGAGGCGGGCTAACAGGCATCTTTACTGCAGTGAAGACAGCTGCCTTTGCTCCTATTTTTCCAGTTGAAGAATGTGTGTACAGTTTCCTTGTGGTCTAGATGTGGGCCAAGAGTGAGCGAGCAAGGGTTTGTATGAGGCACCATATATATAGGCCTCAAGAAAAGGAGCACTAGCTTGCCTTACACCAGGAAGACCACTGGAGAGCACACTGGCCCAAAGGGAATAGCAGGTGAGACATCACTAGCAGTGGCTGTAGTCTCCCAAGGATCCGCAACAGCCTGTGTGAAATGTGGTTTGCTTTGAACTCTTAGCAAGACCAGAAAAGCTGCAAGACAGCTTACTGCTCCAGCATTCGAACGAGAACACTCCCACCCTTCCTCATCTCTTCTCTCTCCTCCCATCCATTCCCTAGAAGGATCATAAGCTGCCAGGAACGATGAGAGACCTTATTCCTCAGCTTTGCAACTACACACCGCTTCTCAGTGGAGGAATAATTGTACTTGACTAAGCCAATTCCTAAGTTTTGATTATGACATAGTATTAAGTGCACTAATCACAATTAAAAGGCACTGAGACCTTCTCTTGCCTGAGAATGCTGAAAGGGGTATTAAAACTGTTTGGGATTTTCTTTTTTTAAATCCTAAATAAATAGAAATTTCTCCACTGAATACATTTTATAGAGATTGTGAGAGACCTAAATAATGATACCTCATATTCCAAGTATTGATTACATACGCAGACTGCTACTTTTTCCTACAAAACTTCAACAAATTTACTTATGTGACAGAGGAATGTGGTCATGTGACTAAGAATCCCAGAGAGCTTGACATCTCCCAGTGGTCCTGATAACTGGCAAGATGAATGGCAGATATTGAGAAACGTGACATCTGAAAGGTAGTTTGATTATCTCACCATTAACAAGCATCAGACGATGTTATGCCCCTTATTATAGTCATTTCCATGTGATGTTTGTAGTAGCAGTGACTTTTCCTTTCTGAAATTTTGTTTGCAGGGATTAATTTTTGCTTATATAAAGATCGACACCAGAAGATTACCATCCAGCCCCAAAAGAAATAGTGGTACCAGCATTCAGGAAGGGCTGGAACACTGAGTCCGGGACTTCATATCGCTGCTCTTAGAGTAGCCGCATGCCTGTCTCTTCCAGATCACATCAAGACATTGTATGGCTTACTGGAAACATAACTCTTTAGCCAGTTTTTTGCAAGAAACAGGGATTCACTCAGACTAGGGTTTGGGGTTTAGTTTTGTTTTAATAATGCAACAATCTCATGAACATCCAACAGTAGAAATCTATGTGATGAGGCATATTCAGGAAGCACAAATGAACAACCATGAGAAAGTGAGATAGTGCCCGTTCATAGTGTCTTGTTCTCTTTATTTCCTTGTTCTCCAATGGCTCGCTGGCTCCCCTGCTCACTCACAGTACCTCCTTCCTCATAGCCGCAGCCCGCTCATGCCCAGCATTCTGTGCTTTCTGTTCAACAATACAGCGGCCTGAGCAGCTTCAACCAGCTTCTTTCAGCTTCTCTGTTTTGAAATCCCCAAATGGGAACTTTCCTCAGCTTGTATTTTACAAGCAGCCACCGTGTTATAAATTGGCTGACTGAAACAACAACAACAAAAAAACACTTGAGACAGATGCTGATCCCTAGCCCAACTGTCCAGGAGGTCCAAGGTCGTGTGGTACGCAAACCGGACTCACTGCCTGTTCTTCAGGGCCTGGAAACAGTGCGGGCAACAGTCAGTAACTCTGGTGCATGCCCCAAAATTTGAGTGGGCTGTCTCTAACATATTCAAGAGAAGTCAAAAGGAAGCTCGAGGTGAGTTCATTTATGTCCTATTTCATGGAGTAATGAGGACTTGAACCAGTAAGACAGAAAGAAACATTGGGAGTATTTAAGACTGAGGTTCATAGACTGGCTGAATGGGTTGGGATGAGGGCAGCAGTGAGGGGGAAATAGCGCGAGGTCTGGGATGACTCCCTGTTTTCTTTAACTATTGGGTCAACCTGGTATTTATTCCCTGAGATAGAGTGTATAGAGGAAGGGAAGGTTTTTGATTGTGCTTGGGAGATGGGAGAGATGCAACATGCTGAATTTGCCGTGCCTGTGGGATATCCAGGTAAAGATTAAGGTTGGAAGTGCAGAACAAAGTTCTGGGCTTGAGATGCAGACTTGAGACCCCACAAGGCACCATTGTAATTGTGTCTGCCTGGCATATTAGGGAACAAAGTGCTAGTACTAAACCCTAGGGAATACTAATCTTGAAGTTGGTAGGGACAGAAAATGAGAATGAAAGTGGATAGAACTGAGAATGGGAGAAGCTCATCCAATTTCTATTATATGATGACTTTGGTGATTGATAGCACCAAGCACTATTCTAAGAACTGGGAATAGAGAACAAATAAGATAGCCAGAGATCCAGCTGGGCATGGTGGTGCATGCCTGTAAATCTCAGCACTTTGGAGGCTGAGGCAGAAGGATTTCAAGGGCAACTGAGTGATTTAGCAAGACCCTGTCTCAAAATAAAAATTAAAAATGGCTGCAGATATACCTCATGAGAAGCCCCTGGGTTCAATCTGCAGTAAAACAGACACACATACACACACACAAACACACACACACACACACACACACATACATACACACACACACACCAGAGCCTCTATTCTCGAGGTTTGCATGGTAGGAGAGACAATAAAGATAGCATAAGAAATTAGGAATAGAGGGTTCATACCTCAATCTGATAAAAGCCACCTATGACAATCCAACAGCCAACATCATACTAAATGGTCAAAAACTGAAAGCTTTCACTCTAAATTCAGGAATAAGACAAGGCTGTCCACTATCACCACTCTTATTCAATATAGTTCTGGAAACATTAGCCAGAGCAATTAGGCAAGAGAAGGAAATACAAGGATTAAATACAGGAAAGGAAGAAGTTAAACTAGCATTATTTGCGGATGACATGATACTCTATGTAGAAGACCCCAAAACTCCACCAAAAAACTTCTAGATTTAATAACCAAATTCAGTTGTGTAGCTGGATACAAATCAACGTCCAAAAATCAATAGCATTTCTATATACAAGTAACAAACTCATGAGAAAGAAATTAGGGAAGATACGCCTTTCACAATAGCATTGAAAAAAAAAATGAAACACTTAGGAATCAATCTAATGAAGCAAGTAAAAGATCTTTACAGTGAAAACTACAGTATTCTAAAAAAGGAAATTGAAAGAGATGTCATAAAATGGAAAGACATTCTGTGTTCTTGGGTAGGAAGAACCAACATAGTGATAATGACTATACTTCCTAAACTACTATACAGATTTAATGCAATTCCAATCAAAATACTAACAGCATACTTCACAGAATTAGAGAAAGCAATCATGAAATTCATCTGGAACCAGAAGAGACCAAGAATAGCAAAAACAATTCTGGGCAACAGGGCCAAGGCAGAGGGCATCACAATCCCTAACTTGAAATTATACTAGAGAGCTACAGTGATTAAAAAAAAAAAAAAAAAGCGAGCATGGTACTGGCAAAAAGACAGACCCGAGGATCAGTGGAACAGGTTAGAAGATGCAGAAACAACTCCAAACACACTCAAATACCTCATCTTCAACAAAGGAGCCAAAACCTCTCAGGGAAGAAAGCCTCTTTAATAAATGGTGCTGGAAAAATTGGCTTGCCACATGCCGGAAACTAATAGTAGATACATGTCTTTCATCACGTACTAAACTAAAATCAAAGTGGATCAGAGATCTAAACATTAAAACAGAAACACTGAATCTACTGGAAGATAGAATAGGAAGAATTCTTGAGACATAGGGGTAGGAAAAAAATTTATGAACAAAACTCAGGCTGCACAGGAAACAACACAAAGGATCAGCACTTGCGATCACATCCTATTAAAAAACTTTTGCACAGCAAAAGAAATCACCAACAGAATGGCACAAAAACCCACAAAGTGGGAAAAATTTTTTGTCAACCATTCCTCAGATAAAGGTCTAACATCTAGAATATATGAAGAACTCAAAAAAATCAGACCCCCCCAAATTTAGAGACACAATCCAAAAATGGGCATCTGAAATGAATAGACAACTCTCAGATGAAAAAATACAAATGGCAAACAAATAAATGAAAAAGTGTTCAACATCACTGGTCATTTGAGAGATGCAAATTAAAACAACACTAAGATTTCATCTCACTCCAGAAAGAACAGCTATCATCAAGAAACCAACCAATAACAAATGCTAGTGGGGCTGTGGGGAAAAAGGAACCCTCCTCCGCTGTTGGTGGGAGTGTAGGCTGGTCCAACCATTGTGGAAATCAGTGTGGAGATTCCTCAAAAAAACTACAACTAGAAGTTCCATTTGACCAAGCTATTCCTCTGCTTGGTATCTTCCCGGAAGAATTAAAAACATCATACCACAGTGATATATGTACAACCATGTTTATAGCAACACAGTTTGTAATAGCTAAGTCTTGGAAACAGCCCAAATGTCCAACAACTAATGAATGGCTTAAAAAGATGTGGTTTTCTATACAATGGAGCATTACTCTGCCATAAAAAGGATAAACGAGATATTTATAGGTAAATGGATGCACCTTGAGAACATACTTTTAAGTGAAATAAATCAGACATACATGAGTACATATCAAATTGTTCTCTGAGAAACTGTAAGTGTAAATAAGGACAAAAAATAATAGATACTAAGTAAAATAAAGATAATATTCAATAGGGAGGAGAATTAGAAAGGGAGGAGGGGGAAAAGAAGGAAAGGAAAAAGAAAAGAAAGGGGAAAAGGGGAAAAATGTAAACAAAGCTATTGTAAATAGGGAAGGGAGGGGGAGTGGAAGGGAGGAGTGGAAGGGAGGGTTAGGGAAGGCAGGGGGAAAAAAGATGTATCATGTACAGGTACTAATTAACTATGATGAAAGTGATCACTATGTATACAATGTACCAATACATGTTCTTGGTAAATTAAAATAAATAAATAAATAAATAAATAAATAAATAAATAAATAAATAAAGATATCATATCAATGATAATTGTGCCTTGAAAGTCAAGGGAGGAGTTTTTCCTAGAGTAATGGATAGCTTCAAATATCAAGAAAGTTAGGATGGGGCAGAAAAGAAGACATTGGGTTTGAAACTAGGAAATCAGTGCTGTGGCAGACTAAATAACAGCCCCAAGAGATACTCAAGTCCTAATCCCTGGAAAGTGTGATTGTTATGTGCAAAAGGAGCTTGCAGATGTGGTTACGTAAGGCTCTTCTGATGACGTAATTATCCTGGCTTACCCAGGTAGGTTCTAAATTTAATCACAAGTGTCCCTATAAGAGGAAGACAAGGGAGATTTGACCATGGAAGAGGAAGCAGGAGGCTAAAGTGCTGCGGGTAGGGGTCCTGGATTTAGGAATGTTAGTGGCCTCCAAAAAGCAGAAAAGGCAAAAGAAAACAGATTCACCTTTAGAGACTCCAGAAGGCGCGTGTTCTGCCGGGACCTAAACTTCAGTCAAGTGAAACTGACTTGTGACTTTTAGCCTACGGAACTATAAGAGAATAAATTTGTATTGTTTAAGCCTCCAAGATTATGGTCATTTGTTAAGGCAGCAATAGGAAACTAATACAAATGTTGACTTGTTCTTACTGAGAACCACTTTGGTAAGGAGAGGAGGAAGAGCAGACTGAAAGGAAATTGTAGTAAGATGGTGAGTGAAAGATACATACAGTATCCATCTCCCGGAAATTTTCATATGTGGTCAAAGCTTTTATACATAGAAGTATTTAGTATGAAAGTTTTCTCATTTCACCCTCTAAGAAGAAGGCTCCAGAGCAGAGCTGAAGCCCTGTTGTACTTCATTAGCTCAGCCATGTTGTACAGTACCAGGAGAAGGCAGCCGTAACTTTCAGTGTATCTCAGAAGAGGTAAGTATCTGGGCAACAGAGTTTAGGAGTCCCCAGGAGAGCTCAGGAGCCACATTCACCCGTCTCGGTCCACGGACAGAAATATCGGGCCCACGGCCCTTGTCCACTACAGAGACCAAACTACCTTGATACTATGACTTTAAATCCTGCACCTGGCACCAATCTTGCCTCTCTCCAACCACACTGAAGTCCGTGCCAACCATGAAGGCACAGCCAACAGAGCATGGTCAGTCCAGGTTAGGCACTGACGTTTTGTATTTTACCATCTCTCTTACGTTCAGAAGACAACTACCAAAGCTAAACTTCTGAATTCTAAACACTAGAAGAACATAAACCTTCAGAAAAGGGGAAATACTACAATCATACAAAAGATGAAAAATAGCAGCACATGGGAGCAGGGCCAGCCAATAGATTAGAGAAGCAATAAGAAGAAATCCGGTCATAGGTCCATCCTGAGAGTCAAGAGCATCTTCCTCATGTTGAAATTTTTGTTCGAATTACTCTTATGAAAAACATTCTATCCTTAGAAACAGAGTAGGCCGAATATCAATAGGAATTTTTCTTACTGCTTCAGGAACACCAAGAAGTGGAGATAATGTGAGCTAACAGCAAGCTGAGCTCATGGCTTCATGGTGCTACTTGCAACATAACATGACCGGACACCCCTGACCGTGGAGGACCTTAGTGCAGGAACATGTTGTGCAGAGAGGCCCAGCAGCAAGAACACAAGGTCAACCTACGCCCTGGTCACTGAAGGAACACAGAAGGAAACACGCTTTAGGAAACACTTTGTCAAAAATGGATTAAAAATGTACAGTCATCGTGGGACTGGGATAACTTAATTGGGAAACTCTCTTATTCAGAACAGCTTATTCCTTAACCAGGTAGGTGATGATGCACCGTGATATGTTCTTTGTTAGGAATTTAGTGCTGAAAGAACTTGGGTATTGATTCATAATCTGGGTAATACAGAGGCATTTGAAGTTGGAATGAGCTGCCAGAGGAGCTAAGTTTTAGGATATAACTCCATCTCACCTTATATTGTCTTTATGAAATTATTTTCAAAATAAGACCCGTCACACTCTTAAGGTTGGAGGAAATAACGATATTCAGTAAGCACAGATTGTGGGATTTATTCCCATTGTGATTGCTGGCTTCTGGCACCTGTCTTTTGTTCTGCATGACATCTCTTGTCTTGCAAACTAGCAAGATCCCTGAATTTGGCATGGATCCTGCTCTGTAAAGCATTTTTAAGTTAGAAGTTTCAGCAATGTCAGGTTTGCCACACCAGCAATAAAGAAAAGGTTGAGATGCCACTGAGTTCTCACCTAACAGCATAAGACAACCTCTCAGTGGGCAGGGGCAGAATGATACATCCTGCATGGTCACGGCCTTCGAGTTAGACACATCTTTTCGATTTCCTCACATTCCCAAATAACTTTAATAGATAAAACTTAATTTAATTTATTTCCTCCTTTCTACTGTAGGTATAGTGGCACTTTATATAAGTACATGGAAAACAAAATAGTGTCCCTCTTTATATGTTTTATAACCTGTAATCAAAGTGAGGCCAAAGGGTGCCTTCAAGAGAAATAAAGGACCCTGCAGTTCTCCTAACTAAATTGTCCAGAGTAAAAAGGAAGAGTAGAAGAGATGATTATGAATACTTAGGAAGAAACATCACTTTGCCACTGGTGTAGACCCTATAATTATGCACAATTCCCTACTTAGACTTCCTAGTTATGCTGTGATGTTCATTGAAATGGAGACATTGCCTCACCATAAGGGGCAACTGAGGGTCTGATAGTCCTTCTGCTGGCATGCTATTATCAAATCATCTTTTTTAATCATGGATTTGAGATGTTATAAGTCTTCATTGTTATTTTGAGGTCAACAGTGGTTCCTTCTAAGCTAAGAACTGTGGTGCTCACCTGTAATCCCAGAAATTTGGAAGGCTAAGGCAGGAGGATAGCAAGTTGAAAGTCAGCCTGGGCAATTTAGCAAGACCCTTTCTCAAAATAAAATAAAATTTAAAATGGCTGAGGATATAGCTCAGTAGTGGAGCACTTGCCTAGCACATACAAGGCCCTGAGTTCAATTCTCGGTACCACCACCAGGAAAAAAGCGTTCCTTCTGTTCATGAAACATGATTACTTTTCAGCAATGTATTTTTAATGCTGTCACTAGTCCTTGCATATCTGAAAAAGATAAATCTTCAAACTTTAGAAATAAATCTTCTTTTTCCTCCCTGCCAAATCTGTAATATGATCCTTTTCTATTACTGACAGCACCGTCAGATAAGTGGACGTGCTTTGGTTAGAAGCGTACTGTGATTTTTAGCAGGAACAAGAGCATAGTTACAGATCCAGATTAAGACATGTTCAGTACACACTGTTATAGATTCTTTTTTTATGCTGTTCTGAAGGTATCTTCTGAGGTCCCTAGTTGACAGCAAGAAGGATTATTCAGGGGCCACCGTTCGCCTAAGTCTGATGCCCCACAGAGGAGAGAGAGGAGACCTTCAAGACACGCGCCACTCTTCACAGCAGGAGGCACAAAGACAGAAGATTAGATGGATAAGGGGGCTTTCGCCATTCACATTGGAGATGACTTTACACCAGAAGAAGCACTCGGAAAAGACTGGGAAGACGTAGGTGAATCTGAAGATGAGCGTATTACTCAGCTTTCCTTTATCACAACAGAATACCTGGGATGATTAAAAGAAGAAAGATTTACTTTGGCTTATAGTTTTAGAGGTTTTGATCCATGATTGGGTGGCCTTGATTTGTTTAGCCCTGTGACAAGGCAGTATGTCACAAAGGGGAATGCATGACAACGGAAGCTGCTCACCTCCTCATGCCAAGAAGCAGATGGAGATACTCTTAGTATCCCCTCCAAGGTCCTGCTCCTCGGAGACCTAACTTCCTCTCACTAGAGCCCAACTCTTAAATGTTCCACCACCTCCCACTAGTGTCCCGGGTGGGAGACCAAGCCTTTAACATACGGTGCTTTGGGGGACATTCCGGACCCAAAGGATAGCAATGTGCACAGCACAGAACTACTCAGGGGCATCAGAAAATGAAGTCTGATATTCTACCATCAAGATTTGTTGTTGTTGTTGTTCTCTTTCGGCATTTATAAGTAAAACAGGGCAGTAGTAATTACACTCCCTAAATTGTATAGCATTTTCTATTTTCCTCCAACGATTATTTTTTAAAATGTATTTTTGTTTTATTCTTTTCCACAATCCCGTATATAAATAGGGCTGGTATTATCATCCTTACTTTTGAGGTGAGACAGTGAAATGACTTCTACAAGGTCATGCAGCGAGTCCAAGACAGCCCAAGGAATAATAAATACCCAGCTCTGCTCTTGTTTAATCCAGATCCTTTACCCTCCTCACTTGAAGCATTCCTTTCCTCTTTCACCCTTTGGTGGTTCTGTTTGAACATGGTCCCTCACCAGCTCTGGTCGGAGATGGATCTACTCTCAGAGCTGTAGAGAACCGTTGTTTAAAGATCCCCAGTGGACCCATTGGCTTTGCTTACTTGCAAAGCCCCTTTCAACTTGTGGTACAAGTTCCTTCTTCCCGCCTAAGACTGCTGTAATTAGCTCTGCTAACAACTGTGATTGAACATGGCTTGTCTAGTCATTGTTCACTGACAGGCACAGATAAGTACCTCATCTCAGTGAGTGGTGTTCTAAATGGTGCCACCTGCTTGGTGAACTACTGTAAAGCACTTGTCAGGGACACTGTTATCAAATTCTGCTAGCAGCAAGCAATGTCATTCCAACACCTTCCCAAGCCCACAGTGGAGGCCTTAACAGATCCCCAAGGAACTCACTGCCATGCACTGAGAGAGGCTATTTCTATTTTGACCTTGGCCAGGATCTGGCTGCCCCTCTTTCTAATGGAAAGCATAGGTGTAGCCTTGTATGGTTAAAAGAAAATCCTTGTCTCCATCATCCCTGAGATTCTATGATTTCAGATCTTCCCTGCCAGAACACTTACACGCAAGAAGTTGTAATGTATAATACATTCAACCTCTGCTATTCAGGGGCTGCACTCTTATTGGAAGCAAAAC
The DNA here is from genome assembly GCA_004026905.1 of Hystrix cristata. Classification (NCBI taxonomy): domain Eukaryota; kingdom Metazoa; phylum Chordata; class Mammalia; order Rodentia; family Hystricidae; genus Hystrix; species Hystrix cristata. The sequence continues at coordinate 91,938 of PVJO010005033.1, read as the reverse complement.
AAAATGCTGCTTATGAACACCTGCTGGTGAGGACCGAGCCAAGAGCAGTGTGGGTGTTGGATAGGAGGTGTTGCCCTGGCAGTAAATCCAAGTTACTCACATCAAAGGAAGTGTTTCCAGGGAAGCTATCTGAGCAAGAGATAAATACTTAGTCATTCAGAACAGGCCATAAATGATCGCTTCATCTCCAACAAGGGAAGGTCTGCTTTGAAAGTCCTCACTGAATGGTGGGATAGCATTTCTGTCTTCAGTCCACTCTTGCTTCACAATAGACATTGCTTTTTTAAAGCGTCTCTATAATTAAATCCTTGTCAACAAGATGTTAGAGTGCTACAGTTTGGCTTCTGGGTATTATTTAAACAGTATTTTTGCATTCTGATTCTAAATAACATATCAAAAATGTACCTAAGCCCTTATGTGTTCTAAGATATTGTGCTGCTGAGTGTGGTGGTCCAGCCCTGTATTCCCAGCTACTTGGGAGGCTGAAGCAGGAGGATCAAAGGTATGAGACAAGCCTGGGCAACTTAGCAAGATCTTTTCTCAAAATTAAAAATAAAAAGGGTTGGAGATATAGTACTGTGGTAGAGTGCCCCAGGGCTCCATCTCCAGTACTGGAGGGGGGTGGGATACTGTGCTGTAATGTCTTGTGCTTTCTCAGCTCTTCACCAGTGTTAATATGTTTTATGATTCTTCTTAATCGTTTTCTCAGATCTGTCTCCTGGTTGCAGTCCTGACTGCTATTGCCACATTTGGGGTTTCCTGATCTCTCCCCTATTCATTTCAAGCACCCTGCTTCCTAAGTGACCTTCCTTGCTTACTGCTCTCCCCCCACCTATCTATCACCTCATGACCATCTTCAGTTATCCCTCCAAATCACAGGTCTGATTAAGTCACTCATGAACCCTCATTGCTCTCCATGACTAACAAAAACGAAAACCAAACTGAAGAATTTGGTGTGACAGCAAAATCCCTGCATCTAGCTGCCGTCTATCACGCCCTTCATCAATTCCGTCTATTCCAGGTAACTTGCCCTCGCGTGAAACACCATCACTTTGCCTATGTCTTTGAACATGCTGTCCCTCCCTCCACCCAGTACACCTTTTCGACTCAACTCAAAGGCTATTTCCTTCAGAAAATTTTTCACCGCTTTTCTTTCAATCTAAATTACTTCTTCCTCCATATTTTTATAGCTCTACAAATCTATCTATCTATCTAATCTACCTTTCTTATGACCTATATCTGTTTTTAACACTTCATTATAAACTCCTTGTTGGCAAAGACCATTATTTTTACCCTGAAATCTGTACATAGCAAGTGTTTAATAAATGTCTGGCAGATGGATAAATGAACAGGTAGTATAGGCTCTTACAATGTGGATTATGAAAGACACAAGATACTTAGAATGAAAACATTAAAGTGGACCTTGAAATATCCAGGACTAGACCAGTAAAATTACTAAGTAAACTGTTAACTTCAAAGACTAGTTTACATAATATATTAAATAAAGTTTAAACTGTCCATGATTTCCCCAAATCCATACCTTGAAACTACAAGTAGATTATTTCATGGACTTGGTTCATTTGCTAATAATAATTGTTAACTGGGTGGAGAGATGCCAGGAAGACCCCGAATATTCTCTCCTGAATTGACTCTGTAGTGTTTTGTGATTGCTTATGGCTTGACTGAGATTATTATTGTAGTCTAGAGAAGTGGTTTTCGATTCTGGCTGAGGATCAGAAACCTCCTTGGGGCTTTTTCAAGGTACAAATTATCTAGTTTCCTCTACTCAGATCATGATTCTGTAGGTTGAACAGGGGTACAGTTGCGTGCATATTCTAAAAACTCTAGAGACATTTCTGGTGCATAGCCAGGTTCAAGAGAAACTATTTCAAAAGTCAATTTGAGGTTAAAGCAATCTTTTAGGTTGTTGTTGTTGTTGTTTTGAGACAGAGTCTTGCAATGTAGCGTGCATCAGCTCAGCTCAATGTACCCTTGAACTCATTATGTAGCCAAGGCTGGAATCGAACTCATGGCAATCCTCCTGCCTCAGCTTCGCAAGTGCTGGAATTATAGGTGTGCACCACCATGCCTGGCTAAAAAAAAAATTAATTTTATAAGGCATGTATGAGCACATTACTCCTAAAGAGTATTTTAATCGTCCTGAGATCATGGCTACTAATACCACCTAACATTTATAAGCACTTTGTATTTGGAAAAAGCTTTGGAGTCATCTTTTATTAGCTAGACTTGCATGCTGTGTAACCTTGTACAAACCACATAATCCCTTTGTGCTTTAAATTTCCTCACATGTAAACTGTAGGCAGTAATACTGACCCACCCTCAAGGGGTATGTAGAGACTACTGGGGGAGTGTAAAACAGTCAGCAAACAAAAATGTTACATGCATGCTTATTAGACAGGTATGGAGTCCTAGTCACGGCCTTTTAAAATGGGACAAACACCATCACAAACACTTAAGTAGGACTTCCTGCAGCCTTTATCATAATATTTGAAACATCTTTTCTCAACACCGAAGTATAGCAATTCCCCTTTCCACCCAGACTAATAAGCAGGCACAGTTTGCTGTCACAGGGAAGACAGGGCCAATGACGGCAGCAAGTAAGTACATAAACAGCCCTGAAATTAGTGTTTGCTAACCTTCTCTTCTTTCAGGACAATATACAATCCCTTATAATGCAGTTAGGGATTATGCTTATAAATACACCCATCTTAGAAAATGTTCGTTCATGTCCACACAAGTCTTTAAGCTCACGCTACTTCCCCACTGTTGATGTTAAGCCTGAAGCTGTTTTCTAATTTACCAATGAGTTCTGCACAGCAGCATTTAACCTCTTCTCATTTCTCCCATATAACTGACAGAATGTGTGGTCAAAATCAGACCTTCATGCTCTTTCACACTGGAGATAAGTGAGACCGGAGAGGAATCTGTAACCTGGAATCTGTAACCTGGTAACCAGGGCAGGTCTCCTCAGGATGCTGACCCACAACTAAGGGCTCATTTGCACTCTATATTCAACTTCTTAGAAAGGAGAAGCAGGAAACAAATGTTTTTCACTTTTTTCCATTTTGCTTTGAAAGGGTCACATAGTTGAAAGGGCCAGGTTCAGTTTACATATTCCAGTTCATTTACACTTACATGGTCTCTGTGGCTATAAATGAGGATTTGTCCCCTGATGACTCCCAGAGCTGATGGAAGTCATGAACCCTAAGGTAGCAGAACTTTGGGGTCACTTGACCTCGACTGTGCTGTTTCCTCTTTGGTTCCTGAGGGTTTAGTTTGTAGTTCCCAAGGCAGTTGTCTATTCTGGGTAAGCTCAGAACTTGCTAACAACTACATTATATTTAACAGATATTTCAGGGGGCACGAATCTCTGTGGATGATACTGTAGTACTTGCTGTGGAGGCTGCAAAAAGTTCCTCGAGATACCTATAGTTTTGCTGTAATTTACTGACTTTGGATCCTTGAGTCAGGGCAAGACTATTAGCCTCCCCGCAGGGACTCTCAGGGTTTGATCAGCTGACACCCCAGTTTCTGGGGACTCCTAGACTGGCCTTTGGAAGTAGTCAAGTTAAAATGTCATTTTTACTTATCACACAACATTTTCGTACCTGTGGCAGACATTAGGCCTTGTTCACAATTCAGAAGCTCTGATGAAAACCACCTCGGTGCAGTGAGCTTCGTTGGTTGGAAAACTATCTATTGTGCATAGTTATTGTTTTAAAAATATGGTTCTATCTCAGTATATTTCTATCTCAGCAATCTTTGAGAATGTCAACATTTTTGTTGAACATTTTAGGGGGAGAAAGGGCCACATAGGCTTCGTTTCAATAGTTAGAAGAAATTAATGCCAATACGTGCTTTCAAAGGGACACTTTCTTCCATCAATATGGAAAATACCTAGAAGTGTACATTGTGGATTTTTCCCCTGTAAGAAGATGCAAACGGTTATAGTAAGTTCTGTTTTCCTCTGAGTCGTTCAAAATTCTGTTTTCCCAATACCTCAAGCTAAGTGTTCCTGTGTTGCAGCTCCAGAAACTAAAGCATCATGAATTCATTCCGTTGCCCTCCTCAGTGAAACATAAGCCACCTGTGTGCCACCTCTGTGCCCTCCTTGAAATAAGAGGAAAAGATCATGGTGTTTCTAAAACGGGGCAGCAATCATGTACAACTTTCTGGCCTAATGTGTGTTTGCCGTGTCTTTCAAGGGGAAGCCTTAAGCTTTTAGATGAAACTTAATCAACCTTACATGTTAGCTTTCCTTTCTCTCTTTCGACTTCTCAAAACACAAAACAAAATAAAAACAAACATGAGGAAACACTTGAACATTTACTCATGATTCTTCATGACTTGGGTCATAAAGTCTGGGGAAAGTCAAAGAAAACACTGAAGGGTGAGAAACAAGGAGAATATTGTGTACTGGATTTGGGATTTCAAAATGCCCCATTTTGATGGTTTCCCAATTGTCCTCATGGACAAAGTCAACATTGGAGTGTCATTTGTGGCAGATATTTGCTCTAGAGAAAGACTTTTTTCACTGGCCACAGATTGAAATTTTCCAAAAAAAAAAAAATTCCTCAAAATCAAGTCAGTGAGAAGCATTCTATTTAACACATTTAATTTTTGTTTTAATTTTTATGTCACCTAAGTAACCACCCACCTCCTCAGAGGATCTCTTTTATTTTCTTGTAGGAAGATTTAAATAAGCAATCTGCTTCCATTCTACATATTTTGGGGTTAACAATAATACTCCTCTCATTTGTATTTTGGTCTTGATGATTAAACAGTAAAACTGCTAATTAATAGCCTGACTTTTGAGATGGAAAAGCTGTTTCTTGATGGGCAAAGCATCAAGCTGCAATGGAGACCTCATAGGACACTAAGATAGATAGGTTAGGGTGCAGTGCCATGGAAAAGCATGAGGACTGAACTGTCCAACCCCATAGAGACTCTGGTTTAATGGAAAGACTAGGTTGAGATCGGGCTGTATCAAAGATACCCAAGAGACTAATGTCATCAAAATACAAATATTTGTAGGGCAGAAAAAAACAAGAGAATACACTCATCATCTTTCTTTGTAACGTGGAAGTGATTTTAGACAAAAAATAAACTAGATGTCAAGGAATTAATTTTATTTCCCTCCTCTGTATTTGCTGTTTCTGGGAAGACCTTAAGCTAAGGTGAAGGGCACATTATTGGATGGGTATCCCGAGTCACTCTCCAGAATCTGCACCTGTTCTTCCCATTTGTCTCCATATGGAAGTCAGGAATCCTGCTTTCAGATCCCACACTTCTCAGTTATTAGCTACATGATTTCATGAGCCAGTCTCAATCTCTGTGTGAATCAGCTTTTCTCATCCATTATTGGAAGAATAATATGTATCTTATTAGTAAAGCCAGTGTGTGAAAAAAATACTATGGATTAGCATATATTAACAGTTAGTACAGTGTATATTAGAGTCATGAGCAAATGAGTGGAAGAAGGAAGGAAAGAGTCCAAACCCCAAAGGCCACAGGCTGAAATTCATATATTTTAGCTGGGCATGCAGTGACTTGGAAAATCTGCTCCTTCCTGCTCTCCATCCCTTTCTCCATAACTCCTCTGCTAGTCAGACATTTTCCACTATGTCCTGAATTTGCTCACTTTCGTGTCTCTGTGTCATTCCCACCACCTACAGTTTCCTTTCATCAAAATTCCACCCATTCATCAAGGACCTTGAATCCCACTGTCTCTAGCAATCTTAGCAAACTTGCACCTTCGCCTCCTCTAAATCTGGAGCTACCTGGAGCATTCCTGATCCATAAACCACTTAGTGCCTCAGCAGACTGCAAGCTCCTGCAATGCTGAGGCCGCATAGACGTTACCCATCTCTTGTGCGCTGTCAACACATAGACTTTGATGCCTTGCCAAAAGTATTGCTGAATAGATGGATGATTGAATAAATGAGTGATTTCTCACCCTGCCCCTATTGTGCTCTTGGACAAAACACCTTGCCTCTTTCAGTCTCAGTTGCCTCAGCTATGAGCAGAGAAAAACAGCACGAATGTATTCCCCAGGTGTACTGTGAAGAATAAGCCAATGACTAAGAAGCATTTGAAAATGTAAAATAAAATGCTGTATATAAATGTTACATAATCAAAATCATTTCCCTCTGTTTTATGTTTTATTTGGCTTTCTATATTCCCATCCTTTGTGGATTTCAGAATTTCACAGATGTAGTACCATTCAAATTAGCACCTAGATTCTCTTGGGTAATAGTTTTGTGTATTGCAGCTAACGGCTACTTTTCCCTGGCATACTTACATGTGAATCTGTCATAATTTGGAGTATTCATAATAACTGATGATACAATTCATTTCTGCAGGGTAATCTACTTTTTTCCACTCTTTGGCGGGCCAGTGCTCCAACACTGCTGCCTCAAGAGAACTGACTCCCATAAGTCTAGAATCAAGATGATGAGCACACTGTTTAGAAGCCCAAATCCTTTAAGGGCTAACAGTGAGACCAGAAAAATGATTTGGGATTTTGAAACACTACTTGTTTTCTCTGAGTCTCTCTGAATCCAAATTCTGAATCCCTAACATTGATTTACTTTGACTTATGTACTGCTGAATGCCTATTGCAACCTGTTGTTTTAGGAAAGCTATGGATTAGCTCTTTCCACATGAAAGCCAGGCAATGATAGCTTAAAATGTTACCTTCTTTCTTACTTTATTCAAGAAAGAGACTGCCCATGGAAAAATAAAATTTTCTAGAAAATCTCCAGTTCCCATAGAAAGAGGCTTTTGACCTTCAGTACATAGCAAGATATTATTCCTAGAATAGTCCAATTTAGAAACTCAGGAAAAGGAGATGACAACAGTATCACCTTGTCACAATGATCAAGTTGTTATGAGATACAAAAGGGTTAAAACAGGAATCCGTAAGTATTAGGGTTTGTTTTCAAGAGGGCCTTCCAGCCCTGTGCTAGCCACTCATTTGAGCTTCATGGCAAACTAATGAGACAAACCCGGTTACCTCCACATCTACTCCCTTTGGTTCTGAGAAGCTGAGCTGCACATCCGAGGTCTCACAGTGAGAAGTAGAGAAAAAATTCAAGCTTTTGTGATGGTTAATGTTATGTGTCGAGTTGGCTGTGCAACCGAGTGTCCAGATTAATCATGGAGACACACGCATCTGAGTAGATGGACTCAGTAGACTGCCTTCCCCAATGTAGGTGGGCATCATGCAATTTATTGAAGGTGTCAACAGAACCAAAAGGCAGGAGGAGGAGGAATTCAAGCCTTTGCTTCCTGCCCACCTTTTACTAGAATATGTAGCTTCTGACAGGAATTTAGCTGGGACATTAGTCATTTCCTGCACTTGGACTGGGATTTACACCATTGCAGCACCAAGTTCTCAAGCCTTCAGAATCAGACAGGAGTCAAACCTCTGGTTTCCCGGATCTCCAGCTTTCAGACAGCAGACTGTGGAACTTCTCAGCCCACATTACCAAGTAAGCTAATTCTTCTTAATAAATCTATCTATCTATCTATCTATCTATCTATCTATCTATCTATCTATCTCTCCTGTTGCTTCTGTTGCTTTGAAGAATCCCATTGATAAACGTTCATTTTTTTGTTCAAGCACATGGTTCTCCCTTTTCGAACTGTTGTCTAATCCCTCAGGGTGACGTACTTTGTTCTGGAGTTTTAAAACTAGACTTTTTTTTTAATCTCTTCTGGTGGATCCCTTACCAATTTTTCAAGTCTAGTATCAGCCCGTCATCAAGATCATTACAGTTTTCTTCCACCAAGCTTGTGCTCAGTGGCGTCAACTTTTAAGAAGCTTAAATTAGTTTTTCTTCTGGGGAAGGTATGATGAAATCCCAAGTTCCCGTCCCTACCCATTTCTGTTAGCACATTTTAGCTTAGTTGGACCTGCGGCAATATAATTCTCAAACAGGGAAGTTGCTTCGGCATTCAAATCTAATGAGACAATATTGTTTGGTGGGTGCTGTCACACTGGCTGCAGACATTGTACCAGAAAAATCTCTCCTTTACAAAACTATCTCCTAGTTGAATATAAACTAACACCATACTTTAGTTTGCCAAAAGCTTACGTGATATTTTGTAGTCTATGTAGTGATTAATATTTCATTGCTTATATTAGTTATCTCTTGTATTTCAGTAAAATTGGTCAGAAGTACCAATGCAGTGTCATAGGTGGGAAAATAATACACAGAACATTAATGACTTGCCCAAGGTTCCAGAATAAATCCAGAGTAGAGCTGTAATTAGAATCCATAGCTTCTGACAGGAATTTAGAAATTTCTGCGATTTTTTTTTGAGAAGGATCTTTCATGAAACCTTTTCAAATTGTGAATAATTATCAAAGTATGTTGAAAAAGGTGGTGAGAATAGAAGAAAGGGAAAAATAATCTCTACCTCAGTAAAATTTTCCTCAACTCTAGTCTGCTTCTACAACTCTTCCAACTTTGGTGCCTTGTTCCCATTAACAGCCTCCAAAACATCTGGTAATCAAACAAGGGAGGTAAAGGGTCCCTTTTCCCTAATGCCCGTTTACAGAAGAACAAGAATCCAATGAGACTGAAATAGATGGAAACTGCCTGTGTAAAGAATTGTTCAGGGGGCACTATTTTCTCACCTCAACCTCACTTTCTTCCACTTATTGGCAGCAGTACCAGAAGTGCAATCCACTTGCAGTGTGCTTCACAATCATTGTCATGGGTCCCCCCACCCCCCAAGCAGCTAAGCTCAGTGGACCAATTCTGCCATTGCTGTTTTGTGGCCAAAGAAGCAAGGGTAAAACAGAGGTTAAGTGACTTCTAGCAGCACTCACCATGGCAACTGCTCTGATCGGAACTCATAGCTCATACCAGTCAAATCCTGTTGAAATTTAGAAGGTTCTAAAACATTGCTTGTCAGAGAGGAGTGATAATGCCTGAAGATGAATTTGCTTAGTATCTACAAAGAGACAAGCCCTGCTTCCAGCGTTTCACATGAGTCTTCTCATTCTCAAGCTATTCCATAAACGTCCTCATCCCTCTGAGTGAAAGAAATTTCCTTTCATGAAATGGGTGAAACTAAACAAGCAACTTCCACATCCAGATTCTCATGGTTTTCTGTTTGTTTCATAAAGACAGTATTAGCATGAGTTCTTGCACTAGGAATAGATCTCTTTTTCCCTTGCACAATGTCAGGATGGCTCGAACTCAAAAGGTCATTAGGGGAACTGCCAACCAAAGGAATGTGACTTGTGTTCGAGGGGTAAGCTTTTGTTGAAAACCAATTAAAACAAAAGATGGTGTGCAAATGTGAACATAGCCCGAATGTGCTGTCTTTTCCATGTCATTCATTGTACAACAGAAAATTAGAACTATTACTTGTCCGAGAACCATGGATGAACAAGCCTGTTCGAAACGGGAAACCTTGGAAATCAGGATATGAAAGTCACCTGTTTCATTTCAACTTACATCACAAAAGGAAATTTCCCTTATTTCTTTTTTCCTTATCTAAACACTACAGTAAATACAGTTACCAGCCAGTGGTTGGCTCCTACCAGCAAGGTGATTTTTAAAATAATCATTAGTATCTGTAAAAAAAAAAAATCTTCACAGGGTGTGACTATGAGAAGCAGTGTTGGCAAACTTCCTCTCTAGTTACATCCAAGAGTGTGGGGGAAAAAAGTCCAAGGAAATAAATTTCTTCCATGAAAATTTCTTGATAATTCCAGTCAAAGATGATGTTTTATGGCAACTTTCAATGGAGAGGCTTGCAGAGGTTCATGAAACCAAACAGAAGAGCAAGAGCACAAGTTTTAAAAATCAGATCACGTGGAGTTTTCTTGCTTGCTATAACTTTGATCTTGACTGCCCTCCAAAGGTCCATGTGTTGAAGGCTGGCCTGTGGCACTATCAGGATATGGCAGAACCTTTAGGAAGTGGGATCTAGTGCAAGAAAGTGGGGGTGTGCCCTTGAAGGGGATATTGGGAAGCCACTCTCTACTGTGTCCTGGCTGCCATGAAGCAAACATCTTTGTTCCACCCCATGTTTCCACGATGATATACTGTATTGACATGGACCAAAAAAGATCAAGCAGTTATGGAGTGAAACCTGTGAAATTATGAGCCCAAACAAACTTTTCTTATTTAGGTTTTCTCAGGCATTTTGTCAGAGCGACAGAAAGCTAACATACTGCTAGAACCAGGATAGGGAGTGGCTTTCTCCTAAGACTTCTTTATTACCATCTGGAACCTCCAGCCCTGTCCCTACCTCCATCTCAACCTGGACAGAGACTTGATGTATATTCCACTCATGTTATCCACATCTAATTCTTTGTAGACAAAGGCCAGTCTCCTCAACCATCCAGAAGTATAGTATACTGAGTAACCCTTGGGATCAAATGGAATAGTGTTCTTCACCTGTACCAATCCTGGAACTGAATAGGATGGTCTTCCACACCTCTACTAGTCCTTTGGTTCACTAAGCAACAAGGTGTTTAAATATGTGCAATGTAGGTATCACTGACCAATTTTTCAGGGCCTGCTAAGGACTTTCCAAGTTGTATTCTTATTCTTCTGGTAGCCTGTCTATGGGCCTTTCCCCACTGAGGGAGAGTGCTGAAGAGATAGAGTTGAAACTCAACCCAAAAAACAGGGGCCATTTCTCTCCTTTCCAGTCAAGGCCAACACTTTGCCTTCCTTTTCCCTGGTGACCTCCTCAGGACAATCTAAAGATCTGGGAATGGAAGCAAGAGGGAGGGTTGTGGGTTAAGTGTCAGGGCACCAGGAAACGTGGCCTCTTTGCTGTCATACATTCTTGAATTCCAGCTCACATAGTTTGGGTTCCTAACTAAGGCAGATGCAGTTCCAGGCACCTAGAGGCCCTACTCACTGGTGCACATTCCAGGCCTCAGTTGCAAACTAAGAACATCTAACCCTCTGTTTTTGATTCTACACTTACAGCTGTGTGTCTCGTGTGTGTGTGTGTGTGCGCGTGTGTGTTTGGCACCCAAGGTAAAGTCTTAAAAACTGGCTGAAAAGACCATCCTCCAACAAAGCAAGCAGCTCCAGTGACTCGGACAACTGGGTGGACAGAGTTCATGAATTCACCTCCCAGGTCTTCTGTCTGTGCTGATCCCAAGAACTCAGGCTCCCGATACCCTCCTATTTTCTCTATTTCTGGGCTGGCTCCGCGTCTCTAACCCAGCCAGGTACTTCTGAAGCGGCAGGGTGCCAAAGTGCAGAGTGGGATAAATGTGCCTGGCCCTGAGGCTCCGGTCTGCGAAGACGGTTGATTCTGGCCCATCCAGAATCCCAGAGGGCCCAGAACAGACAGCAGCTGAAGCAACCTCTGCGGATGCCACCCACCGAAGGGTAGCCGCCTAGGGGTTGAGTCTCTGATTCTGGCGCCTTAGAGCGCCAGAACCTCCTATTTGCTGTCAGTCTTGAGCAAGTGCTTGGACACGCTGGGTGGGGAAGAGGCGACCACGGCTCTTGGTACGGACCTCTGCGACGATGGTGTGGAGGGCGAGGGCGAGGAGGAAACGCGTACTGAACTTTCCAGGCGGTTTGTGGCGCCACAGTTTTGTTTGCAGATCACCTCAGATCGGGAATAGAACCTTTTCAGGGAGCCCGGAGCTCTCGGTCCTCGGCCCAGGCCTCCACCGGCGGCTGCAGGACCCGGCCTGGGACTCACCCTCTTCGGGTCCTCCTCCGACGGCTGGGGCTCCTTCGGGGCAGCCAAGTCCCACGCCTCCCAGGCGCCAAGGATGGGCGTTGTCCACCCCGTCTCCAGGCGCGCTGCCGCGGGGCTTCTCGCTCCACAGCCGCCGACGCGCGAAGGCTCTGGGGCTCGCCACGTCTCCGAGCCAGGCCCTTCCCGGCCGCGTCACCCTCCGGAGGCGTCCAGGTCCCATTACAGCGGGCCCCGCAGCGTCAGCCAGCAGCCACCGCACTTCGCAGCGGCCAACTTGCCCGCAGCCTGCCGCTCTCCACCGCCGGCTCCCGGCCGCACGCGATTGGACAACAGCTTGCGGGGCGGGGCCCGGCGCTGGCCCACCCGCCACCGCCGGGTCCTGGCGCCCACACCGTCGGCTGCGGGCTCCGCCAGTCACGGGCTTGGTGACCGCCCCGCCCCGCCCGTCGCCAGGCCCCGCCTCCCCCCGAGCCTGGTCTGCTCTGCCGGGCGTAGCGCCTCATTCGCTGAGCAGGTCCGCGAGTTGTCAGCGCTCTCCGGGCGACTGCTGAGCCGGGGCGGTCGCCGGGCTTTCGCGCTGCTCCCCCGAGGTGCCTGCCCGAGCCGATGTGCCCCGGGTCGCTGGGGCGTGAGCAGCCATCGGTTCCGGACAACTTGGGACTGAGGACCTGCAGCAGGGCGTCGGTCTGCGACCCGGAGTCGGCCAGAAGGGTGAGTGGCCTCCTCTCGTCGCCGTTGCGCGGCCGGAGAGCGGGGGCACCGTCGCGTCCCGGCGCGCGCCTGTCGGTCGGTCCGAGCGCGGCTGCTGTGGAGGTCCGGGCCGGGCGGGACGGACTCGGCGCCAGTACTCTCGCGCCCGAACTTCTGGTTTTCGAAGCGTCCCAGCTCGTCCCGGGACGCGGCTCCGCGTTCGCCCCAACTTGGCGTAACTGCCGCCGTCTGGTCCGGTGCGCGTCCCCGGCCCTCTGCGGCGAGGCTCGGCGCCCGCCCGGTGCGCGGCGGTTCCTGGATGGCGCGCGACGGGTTCCCAGACAGCCACCCCGCCGCGTCGGCGTCTGAATGCGGGGGCTGAGCGGGCGTCCGTCGTGCCGGCGGGTCCTCAGCGGCCACGGAAGCTGAGTGACCCGCGGAGACTGCAGCGGGGGCTGCGCGGGTTTGCAGACCGAAAGGAACTGACAGCACTGCTGGACGTTAAACTTTGTGGAGTGATTACTTTCTGTCGGCGCTTGAATCTGCGCTCCTCCCCCCCCAGGTGCCGGGCCCCCGTGTCCATCCGCAAGGTGTGTCCCGGGCCTGCTCGGGACAGGCCGAGCAGCCGTGCACGGCGGAGCTCCAGCCCCGGGAATCCAAGGCGACGCTGGCCTTGGGTCCAGTGACCGCCAGCCGGCTCCAGTGGGGTGTGTTTGAGCACCTGTGTGTTTAAGACATGAAGTTGTGTTAAGAACTGACAACAGAGGATTCAAGGTTAAATCTGACACTTCCTTTGCGAGTCGGCCTGGGTTAGATTGTTTTGGTTTTTTTCTCTTAACGGTAGAAGCAGCTCGTTTTTCTGAGGGCGATTACATACATGGAGTTTATATTATGTGTAAACTAAATAGAATTCAGTACAATATTATCCTGTCATTCTTACTTGACGTGAATGAAAGCTTGTTGAGAGTACTAGAAAGAGACTTGAGTCTAAAATTTGGGAATAGTTAGATATTTGGAAAATATACAGTGTCGATGTATCTATAGTTCTATGTGGGTATATGCATATGTCGATGCGTAGTACATATATATCTCTCTATATATAGATAGAGAGATACATACACATATATGCGTGTGTATGTGTAAAATCAATAGGTGAGAAGTAGAAATGTATGAAGAGCAGCTCAGCCTTGAACTTCCCCTGGGGCCCAGAAATGAGCCCTCTGAGCTGTGAGGTGTGTGGTGAGTGTGTATGTGTGAGCATGTCTGCATCTGCCTGGTCTGTCTGGGTCAGTGTACGTCCATGAACTTTATGAGCATTCGGTTCAATACCACTCGGTGCAGATTCTGCGTTCCTGTTTTACAGCCCAGCAGCCGCCAGCCGGCCCATCTGTTAAAACATAACATGTTCCCTTCAGTCAGCCCTGGGGTGGAGTGTGAGGAGGGGACAGCCCTTAGCAGAAACAACACGCTACAAACAAAGCCTGCTCTCAAGTTCTATTTTCATTCATTATCTGTCCTGAACTTGTGGTTTGGGTGAGAAGGAAGGTAGAGTGGAATATCGTCTCTAGAAATGGCAAACTGTATTTTGTGAAATAATTATAGCCATGGTGGGGGGTTAGGAGAAAAATAATCCTCATAGAGGAAAAAAATGTGGTGCCTGTCACATCACCACGCAACACTCACTGGTTTACTGCTTTGCAGTAGTGTGTATATCAGAACTATTTTCTTTTGCTTCTTAAGAGAATACATTAAAACTGAATTGTTTTGCACCAAAAAAAACACTTTAATAGAAGTAAACAGCTTTATTGCACAGACTAGAGTTAAGACTGCCTTAGTAATCCTAATGAAACATCGTTTTAGTAATTTATAACTTGGACATAAATTCATATTCAACCTGATCATTAGTCATAGCAGTCCATAATTTATAGTTTAAAAATATTAAAAAGGGTTTATCACAAAAATTCTGATGACTAAAAGGATATGGGAGGAGCATAACAGTTTAATATGTTCCTGCAGCCACATGATTGATATTTTTTAAAAATTATTGATTCTTTTAGTAGCATAATTATTTTGGGTGACAATACAAGCAGTGCTTTTGAGGAGTATATTTGATGTTTTCACAGTAATTTTCTACTGATAATTACATAGTGGTGTTCATTATATGTGGGCAAAATTGATCAGAATGGTTTTAAGAACTCGTCATAAAAAGTTATTGTTTTCATTTTTATGGTACATAAGTATTTTTTGGAAAATATGCAGATCCCTAATATATGTGTGTGTCTAAATTTGTGATGAGTTCTATAGACACAATAATTCTTTGGCTTTGATATGAATCATCCAAGTGTACTGGGTTTCTTCAAGAAATTCAGCTCTTGAGCTGAAGTCCAGTTCTAGGGATTCAATTCTGGGGTCTGGGTAGGACTTAGGAATCTGCATTTTCAACAAGCATCCCCAAATGATTCTCATACCAGGAAACCATATTTCAAGAAATGCTGGAATGGTATTTATGATATAAAAGAACATAGGCCGTGAATTGATTTAAGAAAAAATTATTCAGAAATTTCCAGGTGGCATTTACTAGCCTTGTGAAATTTATAGGTACTATAATGCATTAACTCTCTTTGCACAACAATGGGCCCCCTTTGTCCTGTGTTTGGAGGTATTTAAGAATTCTCAGCTATTCCTTTCCAGGTTGGCACCAATTCTAAGGAAGTCTTGGAAGCAAGGTAGTTTATGACCCTTCCCTAATTTTGGCCTGTTCACCACCTGCTTCCAATACAGTGGGTTCCTTGGTATCCCTGGGATGACTTGGCCAGCTATAATATAGGTATTGGTCATTTCTCCCCGGAGGGTAGGAGAGAAGACACCTTTGTCTCTTGAGAAGTCCCTGCAGGCTTGGGGCTCTTACGACAGTATACACTTCTGCTGGGCTAGTACATACTTGTGCAAGTCAGGTATCTCCTTGGGTAAATGTGGCTTGCTCTGGTGTCGGCCAATAAACTGTCTCCAGCTGCCTACCTTTGAGATCCAGGAAACTTGTCTTCTGGAAATCACCTTAGAAGTATTTTGAGCTGTCCAGTTAAGTGGGTGGATTTTCTCATCACCAAAGAGAAATGAGTTGAGAACTGCTCCTTCTCTTTTCACTGAAATCAGTGTGGATTTTGATTTATTAGGTATTACCAATTAGTTTTTTATTTATTGTTTGGTGTTGACATCTGGATTCTGTTCTTCCATTTCAGACTGGCATAATTCTCCATATAAAACTCTTAAATAAGGTTTGAAAGAGAATGGATCTATCGGAAGTTATCCTTTCCTGTTTCTACCATTCAGGTACCAAAAGAACCAATTGATTTCACAGAGGTCAAAAGTACCCAGAATTTTTACTTCCTTGATGACAAGGGGACAAGGCTATGCTGGGGCACTGAACTTGGATTGTTCCAAATCATTGGATCATCACTGGGAGTTTTATGGAGCAATTTCTGTTTAAAGAAACACTTGGCAGGCATACTGATAGGTCATTTACCTTAACAATCTTTTGAGGACAATGATTTTCTCCTACTTTGTTCCAGACGAGCAAATAGCAGCTACAAAAGGATAATGTTAAGATCCTGTCATTCATATTCAAAGATAACACCAATAACTGACATGTTGGCCTTATGTTTTCAGCTGTTTTTATTTAGTAGTATAGTCATATGAGAGATTGTGCTTAGTCATTCAAATCATCTGCAGCTAACCCTTTTCTTTCATTTTTTTCTTATATTGAATTTGACCTTGTAACAGTTTTCTTTATAGAGCTAAACACTATATCTGATAATTGGTTCAATGACCCTGACCTTAACCAGCCAACCTTGACCTAAGGAAGCAAATAATTTGCTAAAGGTCACAGAGCTTGTCAAGAGTAAAGACTGCACGAAGAATTCTTTGGACCTGTATTTTAGCCCTGTGCTATTTTTTCTATAGTCTGGTTATGCTGCTAATCTTTTTGCACTGGTAAGACGCAGTTACTTTTGTTTCATTTGCCTAGGTTCACCATGATTTGATGGATTAGAAAAGTTGAAAATCCCGAGGTATTCCACAGCTCCTGCTACACAATGGCCCTGATTTGTACCCAGTTTAAAAAACAAAAAAAACCCCTACAGTACCTACAGTAGAATGCTGCTTTTCTTGAAACTGGGCCATGGGTCATTGCAAGCTTCCATGTAATATTAATTTTTTTGCCATGGCATACTTCTGGCATCTAACTTTCATTTGAAAAATTCTTTTCAAGTTTTTGACTCTTGTCGTACTCTTTTTCCCATACTGAAATCTACTTGTAAAAAATTCACTTTTCAAGTTAATCTGTTTTCTTAACATCTCCTAATACTTAAATTTTAGCCATTTTAACTACTGCTTCTCAAAATACCCCTTCAGACTCCTACCTTTGGTGTTGAATTTGGGTCTAGTAATAGAGAGCAGTCATTGAGCTGGGGAAGTTTAACTCTCGTTTTAGCTTTGTAGATTTAAAGACAACAGTAGTAAGAAAGTAGAAGAAGGCAAAGGATAGTATTAAAGTCAAGATACGTGCATCATATTATGTATCTCCAGTTTATAATGTCACTGAGAAATTTAAGATCCAGATGAATGAAGTGACAGATGTACTCATCTGTGTGGCCTTAGACACTACTAATACAAGCTGAAAAACATAACTGAAGACAGCAGGTCCTGGGTTACACAAGAAAAACAAATGTTAAGCTCTGAGAAAAGGGGGCCAGAAGTGAAGGGTCAGAGGTGGGGGTGGGATGGGAAGCATGTGGGAAAGAAATACCTCCAGTAAAATGCCAGACAGAGCGGTAAGAAATTTATAGAGGTACGGGTGGTTTGGGGTTTCTTGGGGGCATTGATTCTGTTTTATATTGTCTTCACAAACTGCTCACCCTGCTGGCTTTAAATAATTTATTATAACAGCAGGCCTTCCCCTGGTTAGTTTCTTTTTTTATAACTTTTTCCTTCTCATCTCTGGGTCTAATCAGAGGCATATATAATAGTGTGGCTGTTCTCAAGAATTTAGGAAAATCCGTGATCAGTATCACTACTGTATATCATAAACCCATGGCTGTTGCATTCTATTTTACAATATTTTCTTCCCTGTTATATTAACTTGGTATCTATGTTTTAAACAATATTTTATTAGTCTGCACAATGATACTTCTGGTCTTATTCTTCTTGGCTAGAAGTATCTTTTGAGTAATCCATCATCAGACCACCATTGATCTAATGATGTATTTATTGCTCACTATTGCAACACTGGCAAGAAACTCAGTATGGTTCTAAAAATTTGATTAAAAAGAAATCAAGTTTTTGCAAGCCGTAGCCATCCAATTATGTTAGAACTTGCCAAGTATATTTTATGTTAAAATATACACACATATTTCAAGTAAGCAAAATGTACTCTTTTTGAAGGCTTTTAAAACTTTTGCCATGAAATAAATAGAACAAGAAAATGCCTTGTAATTGGAAAAATTATGAGTGTACTCCCTCTCCCCAGCCAAAGAGAAGATACAGTGTTTTTTTCAGATTACACCCTTGAACACCGAAATGGATAGATTTATCTTTTTAATTGACAACAATTAAAATGAAGGTGTTAATAGCTAGCTCCCAGTCCTTACGCATTCTTCCAAGTAATCATTACAAAGCAAAATGAGCTGAAATTAATTAACAAATACTAATTAAGTACCTATCATGGGTAGTATCTCTTCTTTGCTTAGCTGAATCAGAAACCAAGGATTCATACCTTTGGGAAGCTTTTCTTTGGCCTGATACACTCCTTAGGGAGAGCCCTTATCTCCTATATTCTCCAGTCAGAGTGGGAGCCCCTTCAGGGCAGAGTTCACACTTTTTATCTTGTAGTTTCTCAAGAAAGATTACTCAAGAAATAGTTGCTAGGTGCACTAGAGGCTACAAAGAATTGTAAGTGAACATCTTACAAGGATGTGCATAAAGAAATATATCTGAATAGTAGTAATAACTGAACTGTAGGGCACCACTTTCAGCTTTAGTACCAATATTTAGCGCTTCACAGAATGCTCACCTATTCCTACACCACCCATCTTCAAAGTTCCTTTGCTTCATTCCTGCTTTGTTTCCTTCTCTCACTACCTTCCTGTGAGACTCTTCAAGGATGTCTCCCACTCCCTTCCTTCTAGACCGTCTCCCATGCTTCCTCTTTTACTCACATAGCCCTTTGCATCTTAAAAGGTAGCCGATTCATGGCCCCCACTTTGAAACTTGAGACAGCCTCATCCTTGCATCTTCTAAAGCTACACTTGGCCTGTTCCTTTTACCATACAATGTGGGTTACTAGGTAGCTTTGGCAGTACGTGATTTTGGGGACCTTGAAGAGCAAGATGGTGCAGTGTATAGAGGCTGCTGGTATCCAAAACTCACTGTGATGGGAACTTTTTTTTTTAATAATCGCAATAGATTTTTAGTTCAGAGACTAACATTTGTAATCAGTTTCATTTACAGATCTTGTTTTCTTCAGGAAGTGCCTCCAGCATAGTCCTGTTTATCACATAGTCTGGTAACTTATATAAGTACTAGACCTGGGAGGTGCATTGCATGGTCATGTACAGACCTTGTGTCCAGGTGGAGTTTACTATTGTGAATTGAGCATAACTGCCCAAACTCAAGGCCCTTAGCATAATGCTTTTATGTTACAGTTTAGGTAGACTTGGAAGATACAGGAGATCAAGAACCCTAATTTCCTGTCTCATCTAGAAGATTGTATCACTTAATATAGATGTTCTCTTCTTTTACCTGCCAAGAATATATTAGAAAATTGAATGATTAAATCTAAAAGACATTTAGATGTTAAAGGCCACAGAGTAGATGAGCAACCCTGGTTTAGGTCATGAGTTCAAACACTGGTTTCTTTGGGGTCTTACTCAGCAGGAGCACTTGTCACAGTATATCCTGGGGCTTTCCGGTTCACCTTTGGATATGGGGCCTTGAAAGGCCTTAAGGAAGACTTGAAGTGAGGGTGTAGAGGCAGATTGGCTCATCCTCTTCCCTGTGATGAGTAAAGTTCAAATGTTCTCCCTGTGGTGTTTTGCTTTGCATTTTCTCATATCTGCCTATTAGTGTCCTAGATACCAAATCTTCTTTCTCTTACACTTTGTATATCCCTTAACCTTTTCAGTATCACTAATTTCAACTTCTCTGAATTCAGTCCCTACCTTTCAATAATGTTTTCCTTTCTTTGATACGCTCCCTTTTTAGGTAAGGACTCCACTTTATTAAAAAAAAAAAAAAAGGTCTGTTATAATCAGTGTGACCATTAATCCTTTCCCTGCAAGAGTAACTACTTTTTTGACCTTTGTCAAAGGATTTTCACAGAGAACGCCAATGTGTTTTTATGATGAGAGGTACTGCATGTTTTGACAGCCTTGGAGAATGCAAAAGTAATCATTCCCACAAAACCTCCATTTTCACCAGCCTTACCCATACTTGCCAGTGGCACTCCTCCTTAACCGCTTAATCACGATTACCACCTCCTGTTCGTTTTCCCATCACTAAGGAAGGCGATGGAAGGCTCCACTGACAACAGACACAGTAGTCACTGCAACCGAGGAAGTGAAGCCTTCTGCAGAGACTAACCAGTACACGCAGAATAGGGAGCAGGGCAGCGCCCTCCACTCTGACTTCTTTAAAAACCTGACATATAGACTGCCACATCTCTGGTTTAATTCTTAATTTGTTGTTCGCAGTAACCACTGCCTGTTTCTCTTTTGAGGCTGCGTTATTGCACTGTAGGTAATGCCAACAGTTGTAACATTTTCTTTCCCTTTAAAATTCTTGCCAGTGAGTTAAGTTTTCGGTTCTTCATTTTATTGTTTTTCCTGATCTACCTGATTAAACTGTGTTGTTTCTAACCTCTTTGTATATTTTTCCAGCACTTTTCAGTACCCTGGCAGCATCTTACAATTAGATACCATCCTTGCAGTAAGTGAGTTTCCACTTTTCTATGAAGTAATGAAGACATTAAGTGGAATCCTGATAGTGACCCTTTCAAGAACTATGGCACCATTTACTATTCTGTTTTAATTATGGTTGCTAGCACATTTTCACCAGTTATAATGTTCACCCCATTTTCTGAGTAATGTTTCTCAAATACTGTATAAAATTATGAAATCTGGATGCATTAATTTTCTGCTGTCCATTATGTGCTAGATTTATAATTCTGTAATTTTCATGTAGGAAAAATGCTTATTAGACTGGAATGGTTAATTTGGTTTCAAGCCATCTTGGATTTTTTTTTATTGTGAACCATTAGACATTTATGTCATCTTTTATTTAATTTCATTCCCAATCCCCACTATCTGTTCCCCAAGCAATAATCCTACTCCAAGTCTTCCCTCCACCTTTTCCATTTTTTTGTAAAATAAATATTTTATTTTACAGATACTTATATTTTCATTTCTTAAAAAACTCTGCACAGCTGAAAAAGGTAGCCAGTGTTCTTTGAGGCTGCCAGTCTGTTCAGGCTACTGTGACAAAATACCTTAGGTTAGGTAATTTATAAACAGCCAAATGTCTTGTTCGTAGTTCTGGAGGATGGGCAGTCCAAGATCAAAGGGCTAGCAGATTCAGCCTTTTTCCTCAGAGATGGCACATTTTCACTGTAACGTCACATGGCAGAAGGGATTAGCTAGCTCTCTGGGCTCCCTTTTACGCGGGCAGTGATCTCATTCATGAAGACTCCCCCCTCATGACCTAACTTCTTCCCACAGTCCTCACTTTCTAATATTGTCATACTGAGGATTAGTTTTCACTGTATGAATTTTGAGGGAATACAATCCATAGAAAATGGTCAGATTGTTTTCCTCCTTCCTTTTTAGGTAAGTCTATTTCTTGACTAGAACTTCCACATCATCTCTGGAGTGTTTCTCTTGCCTAGTCCTCTTGTGCCAGTGGAGTATGACATTGCTTTTGTTCCTTAATATCTGGCCTGTACCTGGGACCTGTGATAGTTTTACATGATATCTGCGACAACTCTTGTAAGGGCTAAGTTGACAGACTTAGGCAACGAAAAATCCATGGAATGTATTCATTTAGATCTTGAGACGAACAGATGTCCTAGACAGATAGGAGGTAAAAGATTTTGAACAGGTAGGAAAGCCACAGAGAGGCCATTTGGTACTGGCAGGCTACGCCAAAGTATCATCTTCTGGTTGTGATTTCTAGAGGGTTTTCTCTTGATCTTTTCTGGGTAACTATCCCAATTTTGCAAATCAAAAGACTATTCCATATCCCAGGATTCTTGGAGTTCACTGACCTAGAGTGAGAGTCTCAGTTGCAGTTCTAGATCGTCTTGGCAACAGAAAAACAAGTTTTTCAGAAGTTTTTCAGTAATGCCCACATGAAGGTAAGATGGCAACTTGCTAGAGCTTCTGCATACAAAACAAAAGACTCCAAATCAAAATTGATATAAAGAGGGAGGAATGTATTATCTCCTATAAGAAGTAGGATCTGTGGTTGGATTGGTTAATCCAGTGGCACATGACATCATCAAGGATATAGGTCCTTTTCATCTCTCTGTCTGTGTTGTCCTTCAGGATCATTTCATTCTAGAACAGGTCCTTTTCCTATTTGCAAGATGACTGCAGCAGCTTAGATGTTACTTGCAAACATGACAGTATCTCAAGCACAGAAAGTGGAACTGGCTCCCCCATTCCAAGGTCATTTTTCCAGAATATGAAAACATCTTTTAGAAGACTCCCAGAGAACTGGCTTAGAAGCCCATCTCACAGTTAATCGCTAGCAGAGGCCTGAAAGAGAAAGAGGTGAACTTAAACAAAATCGAGATTCTGTTAGCAAGAAACATATGTGTGTGTGTGTGTGTGTGTGTGTGTGTGTGTGTGTGTGTGTGTGTTGGGGGAAGTATAATGAGTAATGGATGTTGGCAGGTAACTGTGTCTACTCCATGTTGTGACTTGGAAAATAACTATGAAATTCCACTTATGACTGCTGTGAGGTTGGTGGATACCACTGAACTGCTTACACATTTCTGGATACAAAATGCCAAGGCCTAGGTAGACAGAGAAAAAAGCCACAATGCAGGCTAATGAAGGACAGAGAGATGAGCCAAGATTAATCATTATTCTGATTAGAACCACAATAAACCCTGATGAATTGAGATGTACTAATTTATATCTGTTTGTACTTAATAAGTATATGATCTTTACAGAATAAAAAGATTAAAATAGTTTGCTTATTTCTCAAGAATTCTACATTTCTGGTGTATTATCTTGCAGTATAGGTCTATTTTAATAGAAAAAAATGTATTAACTATGTTTATATGTTATGTTAACAAGACTGATAATTACTGATGATTATAACTGGCCATTTTATGCTGAAGGCCCTTTTATGAATTAGAACTTTAGCATCCAACAGGAGCTAGTAATTTGCTTAGGTCACACAATTTCTAAGTGGCTAAGATAGGATTTGGACTTGAGTCTGTCTGCTCATATTCCTTCTGATTCTCTATGGTTTCCCTTTGCTTGGAAGAGTCTCAGGGCCACTATGGCCTGAGGGCCTTAGGTGTTGGGGCCCTGCCCAACTCTCTGACATCATTACTTATCCTCTTGCCCTCACTCAAATTTCCAGTCACATGGCTGCCTTCTTGTTGATCTAATAAGTAATTCTCATTCTCACCTGTGACCCTTTGTGTCCGTGATTCCCTCTGCTTGGATCACATATTGTCAGCTCCTGTGACTACATCATCTCCATCCTAGCCTTTCGTTGTCTACTCTTAACACATACTTCCCAGGACTGTCATATTTATCTGCCTTTGTTCCCACCTTGACTCTTTGTTTCTGCTCCGATTTTGTTTTCTTTATAGTCTTGCCACAATCTTATATGATTTACTCATTTGTCTGCTTATTCTTATCTGTCTTTTCCACTAGAATATCAATTCCATGAGGGCAGAAACCCTACATGTATTTGTAAAATGAATAAAAGAACACGTGAATAAGTTAATGAATGAATATTTGGAAGTTTTGATCTCTAAAAATCCATAGTCAGTCTTTATTTCCTACTCTAAGGTAAGATGCCAATTGTCATTTAAGCCTGAAAACATCCATCTCAGATTTTTTTTTCTTATAAAAATTGAAAACTAAGCAGGGTATGGTGGCGCGTGCCTATTATCCTAGAACTAGAGAGACTGAGGCAGAAGGATTGTGGGGAGCTCAAGGCTGGCCTGACCTACATAGTGAGTTCAAGGTCATCCTGAACTACAGTACATAGTGAGAACCTGTCTCAAAAAAATAAATTTGAAAACTAGCAAAATCTACTTTTCATTTTGTTTGAGGCGGGGAGGAGGAAAGGAGAGGAAGAGAAGGAAATGGACATCAAAATTCTTTGGAGAAAAGATATACTTACTACAGTAATATTTTATAAGCTTCAAGAAAGCCTAGTATAGCTCAGCATGGTGGTGCCTACCTGTAATCTGCCACTCTGGGGGGCTGAGGCAGGAGAATTGCAAGTTTGAGCCCAACCTCGGCAACTAAGTGACTGAACAAGACCCTGGCTCACAATAAAAAATAAAAAAGGGCTGGGGAGTATAGCTGTGTGTCAAGGCTCTGGGTTCAATGGCCATTATTGAAAAAGAAAAGAGAGAGAGAGAGAGGAAAGAGAGAGGAAAGTGCCTAGTACAAGAGGGAAATTTGAGTAATGCTCTCTAGGTTTTTTTATTATTATAGTTTTAAACATGTCAACACTTTTAAGGCTGCATCATAAGCTGGGAGAATTATAATTCCATGATCATTTATAGTGGCAAATTCACTTAAACACAATAAAATTGTTTTTTCTGCATGCACCTTATTTTTCATTTGAACTCATGTATCTACTAAAACAATGTCTTCTCAGAACGTCTCCTTAATTATTCTGAAGTAATTATGAAGTTTCAAATTGAAAAACAGCTTACCTCATGTAATAATTTGGAAGGCATTGACAGAAATAAAGCAGAGTGCTTTTCTCCAGAGTCCTTTTTCTCTGGCTGTCCCTTCCCCACTAATGTAGGTACTTCTGTGTTTCTGTAACTGTTGTCCTGAGGGTTGCTATGTCATTTACTAACTATGTTGTGAGGCGCTATTTTCTGAGGCTTGCAGTGTGACGCTACCACTCAAATAAATCATCATTGGACAAGAACTTTGCAGCCCCCACTTCATCTTCCTGGCCTTCCCCAGCTGATCTCGAAAGCCATGATGTCTCCACATAGAATATCAGTCTGAACTCACTTGACATTGTTTTCTATCTCCTGATGTTTCCACTCATAAAAACCCATTAAAGTCACTTACTATGAAATACACTTCTGAGCTACATTCTCTGTGTCATATTTCCAAAAACAGATCTAAATTTTATAGTGAGTAAAATACATCTGTGTTTGAAAGTAAATTTTAATCTAGTTCTTGCACATTGTTTTTGTTATGCCTCTGAAGCAAGTAAAGGGGATGAAGAAGAAAGAAAGGCAATAGGGTGTTTTGATGTTTTCACTGTACTGTCTTCCCATGTGTCCTGGTGGGAGTCCCTTTCTTCCTCACTTTATCTTCACTTTATAACTTGAGCGGAGTTGGGTATGTAATTGTGTGAGAGTTCATTTGAATCCAAGTGAAAATGAGATCAGTAATTAAAAGGCTGGGTTGGTGCATCATTATTGTTTAAGCCCCACAGGTCTATGCTCTTGAGACGCTGCCTGTGGCAGGGTAGTTTTCATACACAATAGATTGGCCCTTTTATGGATCAAATTCCTTTTTTTTCCTTTCAAGGCTATGTGGGTGAGAAGCAGCATGAGGTTATAGAAAATATATACCAAAACCAGAAGTGATGAGAAAGAATCTATAATGGGTACACACACATCTCTGGAATATTTCCCAAGTCCTTTGGGGGGATGGTGGTGAAGCTTCTTTGGCAGAGGCAGAGTGGAACATGTGCTTTTCCATATGTGAACACTATGATTTGAAAGGTCCTTTATGATTCACAAAAGCAGCTGCTTTTGAGCTGGTACAGCCATGGGGTTTTGGAAATTCACTTAAATAGGTGTATTGCAGATTCCTGACATCTGTTTTGGCAATTTGGTTGAGTGTTAGGGATTTGTTTATTCACAAGTGACATAGAACTAATATTCTTCATTAGAATGTTGAATATTTTGTTCATTTCTTTGGAGTTTGTAGATCAAAGCTAACAAGACAAATTTTTAAATTTTTTATTAGTACGTATTTGTAATACATAACATTTACATTCATTGTATGGAGTTGGTATATGTACCTAACCCAACTTAATTCTTTTTTTCATCCCCTTTCCCTCCACTCCCTCTTCCCTTTTTCCATCTCTTATTCCCCTTCTCATTTGAGAAAGATCTACCTCTCTACCTCCTATTATCTATCTTTTATTTTGTTCTTTATTTCTAATTTGTAGTGAGGAATGCTTCTACATTGTTGGTGGGAATGTAAACTAATACAACCACTATGGAAATCAGTATGGCAATTCCTCAAAAATCTAAAACTAGAAATTCCATTTGACTCAGGTGTTCCCCTTCTAGGTATCTTCCTGAAAGGCATTTTTCTTAATTTTGAAAGCTATTGGTGACAGTATTAACTCTGCCTAGTAAAGCAACATTATGGCATTATCCTCAGGCATATTTTGTTGTATTAAGAGGTTTTCTTGCTAGACATCTGTTTCTTCTAATGCATTGTTTTTCAGTGAGTTTTTAGGTTTTGCCCATAGTTTTACTTATAAAAACGTGTATCTCTTTTTGTACATTTCTGTTCTCTCTATTAGTTTTGGTGTACTCTTAATAAGTTATTTTCACTTTTATAATGATTTCAGACCTAAATGATATTAACTGTATTGTTTCCTGTCACTTTCAACAAAGGTTAGTTGTGACCAGGTTTTCAAAACAGATAAGTAACTAGGACACAATTCTTTTGCTTTTCACTGTTTTTCAATTTATTAGATACTGATATAATTTAATATTTTCACAGATTGCTTTAATTTTTAAAAAGGTAAAAGTTTTGTTTTTAATGAATCATATATGTGTGTTTCTAAATGACCAAGCCAAAAAAAAAATGACCACAAAACAAGGTTAGTGTGGCTATCTTGTATTGGAAATCATTTGAAATGGCTCACAGCTACATTTTGTGCTAAATATAAAAATAATTGTGTTTCCCATGTGTGAGCATCAAAAGCCCCAGTTTTTCTGGAAAACCATGTGGTATAGCAAGTAGGTCACTATTGATGGTAGAACATGAGACAGGAAATGTCACACCTAAGATTAGAGGCCCAAGCAGTGTGTCTCACCATGCTTGCTGTATCGCTTGTCCAAAGAAGTAGAAGGACTCAATGGGGTATAACTAACTTTAGCCCAATTTGGAAGTGTTAGCAAGGATAGCCTTTTAATCTATCATTCCCATTTGTTTCTAGATAACTCACTTCCCCAGTTGGGTAAAAATAATTGACAGATCTCTGAATGCCAATTAAAATGTCAGCCTATACATTCTAAAAGTATAAATGGGAAGCAATAATCATCTCTGTACATCTATTGATTTACGTGGTATTTGAAATTTCAACAAAGAATAACCAACCTGTTAAAGACAAACTCTCTTAAAATCTCATATTTCTTCATATTTGAGGATGTGATAGAGGCCAATGGAGTGAGGGGTGCACTTCGAGGGAATCCAGTTACCCTTTGCTTTTCTTTTTGGGCAATATAAGGAAGAGTTATTATTTATATGTGGGAATTTTCATCACAGAAGGTATCTGATTTTTGCAAGCATATTTAACATAATTAGCATATTTAATTTTTAAGCAAAGGACTAGGAGGAAAAAAAGCAGTGCTCTCCTGACTCTACCCTGATGAGAAATAATAGGTTTGTTGTTTTTTTTGTTTTGTTTTGTTTTTTGGCTCAGACTAAGATAGAACCTTGGATTCTGACTGTAGCCATCCCCTCATGCTAGATTAAGCAGTTGAACACATGCCCGAAGAGCCTGCGGTTATTTGGATGAGTAGATAGAGGCATGCCGTGATGATTGAATTTGGATCTGTCGTTAGAGCTTTATTCATTCACTTCCAGCACAGAGTCCTTCACAGAAGCACCCTGGCTTATGGACTCACTATAGTTTGAGTGGATAGTTTTATTGCTTGAATCTCAGAGGCCTTCCTAGGCTTGTATTTTCGAAGGTTATTAATGCAGATTAAAACACTCTACTTTGAACTAGGATTACTTCATGTAAGTTATAACTTTAAAAAGGAAGGTGAGTGATATGAAGTCTCAGTGGAAAAAGCATTTTCAAAAATGTATTACTTTATTATTGTAAAATACAAACATGACATAAAATTTACCATCTTAATCATTTTAAAGTGTGCGATTCAGTGTATTAAATTTATTTCTAATGGTGTGCAACCATCACCACCATCCATCTCGGGAACTTTCGTCATCTCATAAAACTAAAGCTCTGCACCCAATAAACAGTAATTCCTAGTCTGTCCTGCCATGGGCCCTGGCAACCACTGCTGTCCTTCCTGTCTCTATGATTTTGACTACTCCACCTCATATAAGTGGAATCATATAGTATTTGTATTTTTGTGACTGACTCTTTTCACTCAGCATAAACACCTGAAGGATCATGTATGTTATAACATGTCAGAATTTCTTTCCTTGCTGAGGCTGAATAATGTTCCTCAGTGGAAAAATATTATGATAGTGTTTTAAACCTATATTCCCTTTCCCACTTAAATGTAGACTCTGGATCCCTCAGGGATAGTATTTTGGGGAAAGAGGTTGGAAGCGCAGCCTCACAGATATCCCTTCAGAATGGAAATTCTGGGAGTGGTTTCCTAATGGCTGTAGGAGGTCTGTTGGCTTTGGATTGGAGAACATACATGATGTGTGACAGTTGATGTGACAGTTGGGCCTGGTTGCATCATTGTGTGCCTGGTTCTCAGCCATCGTGGAGGCAGCTGGTGGTGAGTTATAGAGTTAGCTCATTGTCTAGCCCTCTGTCAGGGGATATGAGCTGATAGAGGCTGCTAGGAACATCCTGGAAAATATCTAGGAATGTCTGAAATACATTATTGTTTTGAAATGAAAGTTTAGATTTTGGTTCCCCTGTCGTTTCAAGAATGTATGAATAACTAATAAATATTTAAATTTTTATGTGCCTTCTAGAAGCCCTTACTACCGTATGAAATTGGTTACCTATTTTTGGTTGCTGCTGTGACATTTCTCTCTGAAGTCAGTGTAAATGACCAAATGACCCATTTTGCTTTGAGCCCAGTCAGCAGCCTGAGCCTTGTCCCTGGCTCTGCCATTGACCAGAGAGGGATATAAGGAGTCACGAGGCTCCTTCCCGAACCTTATATTCTTCCTCTGGGAAAGGATAGGAAACTAGACCGTTTCTATGGATTTGTTCTAGTATTCAACACTATGTGATTCCATTCATCTTTCAAGTTTGTTGGTTTATTTTTCCTTTTTGTAAGTAGAAAGATGTAAAATTAGTATGTAAAGTTAGAAACTTTTAATTGTAAGGCAATATTCAGCAGGTTATTGGTTGCTATTCTGGCTGTTTCTTTTACCTATGTCGTATGGAAAATGAAATAAATGTGTTGATCACAAATCCTATGAAAGAGTAACCAGTAAATTTTATACTTTAATGCAAGAAGAAGCGAGAGCTTTTTTGGGCAGAGTGAGGTGGTTGGGGTTGGCAGTGTAGAGGGTCTAATTTCATGGGAACATAATGTGGAGGAATTCAATATGCAAACATGCAACAGGAACCCAGTGAGGACTCACATGGTAACTCTGCCCCTTCATGTAGGAAATATAATACCAGTGCTTATAAAGCTGTGTATGAAGAAGTAACACAAATAAAAATATCATCTGTAAGAGTCATCCTGTCGCTTTCTAAAAGGCCTATTGGAAAGGTGTTATAATTTTAAATAAGATACAAATAACCCTTTATCTTTTTTAGTCTCTTGATGATAGATAATATTGGTGAAATTTCTAAAATAATAGAAAAAGACCTAGATTTATTTTTCTTGTCATTTTTCTTTTGTTAACAAAATTTTTTCCAAAGAAAAAAAAAACTAAATGACATCTATATTGTATAGTCCCACCTTTCATCAAACACAGATATAGCCAATCAACTAATTTCCTAAGGATGGAATTATCCTTAGCTTTTTGAAGGATTCTGGGTAGGAGAATGGTTAATCTCTGGAAGGAATCAGAGAGGCTTTAGAATCTCTGGGAGTTCTCTAAAAACAAGAGATAAGGAAGTTTTCATAAAGGAAATTTGACCAGACATATTCCAGAAGTCATCTTTTGGTCCTGTTTTTATTTTAAACTTACCTTTGTTATGGGTAACCAGCTCCTGCTGCTAAAGAACTATTTTTTCCCTAAATATTTATGATTGGCCTTTCAGGCTCTTGGTTTCAGTTCTGGTCCTTGAACAGGTTGTCCAGCCCCATGCCTGGAGTGTGGCGTTGTTACCCTACCTGCAGTGGTACACACTGCACGTCCTGAGTTCCTCCTCTTGGGGTGGCATATGTAGAAAAATATGTTCAAAGCAATAATCCAGGTGACAAAGACTACATTTAGAAAACATTTATTTTCTGCATAATAGAATACAGTTTGTTTCTTTTTTCCACGCACTGTAGAGCTGTCCAGAAGAACAACCATGAAAATACATGACCCCATCACATCCCTCCCACTTGCAGCTGTTAAGGTTGTTTCCAAATGCATTTTGTGTGTGCTGAATAATTTTGCTTTGAGACAGAAACTTGTTGATGTTATCCAGTTCTCTCAACTCTGAGTGGATTCACTTAGATTCTGTTCTAAGTTACCATGGTAGAAAACTCATTCTTGTGATCTTTGTTGATTCTTCACTCCGTGGCTTCTGGATAGAGGGTTTCTCTGGAGCCGCTAAGAAGGAGTTGGGTTTGGGGAACTGCCCAGGAGCTTCTAAGGTGGTCAGATAGCGAGAGCCCGTGCTCTTTTAACTAACATAACATCCATTAACGTTTCATTTGTGAGTTGGAAATGGCACTAGGGATCATCTAGACCTGGGTTTCCAGAGTGGAATGTGCAAGATTAACCTCTAGAGGTATGGGAAGAAAATATTAGAACTTCAGTTCATTTTTGTAGCAAAAAAAAAAATGAAGAATAAAAAGAAAAATTAAGTTTTACTAATATAATGTACAGATTGACATTAAACCCTCTCCTGTTCTCTAGGTCAGGAGACAGTTTTTTAAGTCGGGAGACAGTCTCTTATTTCTAATAAGAAATAAGAGGTGTCATAAGGGAGAAGTGGGTTTCCTTCAATGTACAGGGCTCCACAATTGTTCCCTCATTTGTCTGCAAGATGCTGCTGGCTATTTCTATGTGTCCAGCTAAGTTAATTTGCAGAATAGTAGTTATTTTCAATTACATTAGTTTTCAACAAAAACAATAAAATGCCAAGTAGCTTTAAAAAATTTCTGGGAAAAAACAAATACAAAATGTGTCAGGTATCACTATTTGTGCAAGCAAACACAAATGAGCACTATGAAAATGGAGAAGTCAACACTTCACTCTAAAATAAGTTCTTAGGGTTGAATCATAAGTTGAAAACAGTAACAATCCAAGCAGATCTTATAAATTGGCCCTCAAATCTCAAAATTGATGAATAATTGAAATACAGACTTACTGCTACTATCATGAAGAATGAGTATATTGAAAGGACGTGTATACTTGGCCTTGAGACTCTTCCTAAGGATAATATGAAGGTATTATGATTAGAAAAACATGAATAATAACCTCTGCAATTTTTTTCAGTGTTTAATCCACGTCATAATCTTTCCGTTTGTTTGTTTGTTGCTGAGATTAAGCCCAGGACCTCATGCACGTTGAGTTTATGCTCTACCTCCGAGCTGCACTCTAGCACTTCGCCTAATAATCTTAATAAAATTTCACTAAATTAAATGATAAATGTTTTTAATCCTCTCTCGAAGTTTTTTCTTGTATATACAGAAACCACCTATTTTGCAGAAACATTTGTTCTGCCTCCTAATTCTTGCCCTTCTTCTGCACTTGCCCTTCTTCCTTGCTCTTGTCCTAAAACAAGATAAGATAATATGTCAAGAAATGTTATTTAAAAATGAGTTTCTTTGTCAGAAAATGCTGTTAAGAAAATTAGAGAAAATGTTGCAGAAATCCTGAAGAAACAAATAGTGTGTGAGATTAGATCATGGAAGGCAAAAGCCTTGGTCTACATTTGGAAGATCTTAGCTCTAACCTATTGAGCTTGTTCATTTCTGTTTCACTGATAAAATACATTAAGAGCTTCTGTTTGATGAGCTCCCACTGAAGATTTGCTCACCATCTTTAGGAAAATGTTTTCATGGGAAGAAAATCCTGAATAGAGTTTCCTCTTAACAACCAGCTGTTCCATAGAGAAAGATGCCAGGGTAAAATTGTAAGAAATGAGTTTATTCACTGCATTGTTAATACAGCCAAGATGTGGGACACAGAATTACACAGAATTTTTCAGAATGTTACTAATGGAGTTAATTTTATAACAACAAACCTTTGACATGTTGTGTAGTAGAAGCCACACAATATGGTACATTTAGCTGAGGAAGGTTCATGAAAATCCTTTGTACCTCACAGAGGCTTGCTGGTTATCATGTTAAAAGCTGTTACAGATAAGTTCATTCATTTTTCTTTTATAAAAAAGAAAATGTCCCTATTTTGTTGACCATTTCTCTGATGATAACAATTTAAAGAGTGTGCTACACAGCAAAAAAAAAAAAAAAAGAAAAGCCCCTAAATGTATTGAACCTGTCCTTTCAAGATAAATGTGTCATTTTAAGAAGAAAATGAACCTTAAAGAAACTTATATTTAGAAAGAATGTTACAGAAAACAATGTTTGGAAATGTTTATATTATGTGTAATTTTATACCTTAAAACTGTGACAACCATTAAAACCTAGCTATTATAAAGTAAATTGAATTTAGAACAAAACTTCCAGATTAACATATCCCAAATAATTAAACCTAAATTTTCAAACATAATGAAGCATATGAAATCATTATTAAATGATTATTTAGTAAGATAAAATGTTTATACTATTAAATATAATTAAAGAAAACATTTAGAAGTTTTATTTTGTATTCACCCAATGCTTTTGTAATTTCTATATTTGTTTTATAATGTACCTAATACAGGACAAGTGTGCATATCTAATACATGGACATGATATGCATATGCAAACATTTTTTAGTGTTGGGTTCATAATCCAATAATATTTTTGCTTCAGGCTAATGACTCTTAAATTTGTGGGGACAGGGAACAATCACAGACTTTTTTGAAACAATGAAATATGTGTACCCTCTTCTCAGAGAAATTATCCACATATTCTGCCAAATAAAATCTTGCCCAGAGTCTCAGTGTGGTTACATGGCCCGCAGTGGCTGTTGCGCGGACTCCAGTTAAACCTCTTGCGTGAGGATATGAATGCTTGAAGGAGTGGTGCCACCTACTTAGGGTCATGTAGTGACACAATCTCATCTTTCAGTCAAGACTTCCTGAACATGTATGTCATTTCAGGTTTTGGTTTGGTGGCAAAGGATGCAAACCTGAGGGTAGAACTCTTTCAGAAACCCCCAGAAGTTCACAAGTTCTCTGCAGACATCGCAAATAACCATAATATGTTTCATTTTTAGAACAAACTTGCATTCTTCTTGACTGGCATTAACTGACACCAGCTGTGTGAGGGCATTATGCTGAACTCATGGAAAACAGAGATGGAGAAGGCAATCCCCGTAGAGAATCAGGTCCCAATTACTTCCTTCAGTGTCCAGTGCTTTTTCTACCGCATCTTTTACATTGCTATGCCTTGCGGAGCTCCTCACTGGGGTTTTCAGCTTTTGTTTTTTCGTGTACTAAATGATGGTGTACAAATAAAGAAAAGTGAAGCAGAGGGCCAGACTCCTTATTTCTGAGCAGCCCAAAGCTCTCCCTTCAGGATTTATTGCATTAGCATATACTTTTTTGCCTGTGGGATAAAGAACTGAATTTTTAGATAAATTGGCAAATGAAAGAAAGCAGGGAGTAATAAAGAAGGTGTGGAATTTTGTGAACTTCATGATCTCCTTCCCTAAAGGCTCGAATCTATATAATGAGGTAGTAAAACAAATGCCTGCTGAGTCTGAATTTATTTCTATTTTAAAAAGAATGGTAAGAATAAAGAACATTTAAATTTTTTTCTGCTTTGGTCATGAGTTGATAGTATTCCTGAAGGTGATAAGGAGTTTATGCTATACATATTGGGCTCCGTGTAGAGGGCTAAAAATAAACAGAGCAGCATGGGAAGATGGGCAACACACTATTGATCTGTCAGGACTATTTGTACTTTAATGTTTGCAAAAGGCACAGCCCAGTTTTGCAACATATTTATAGAGCAGATTATTCTTTGCTATATATAAATGATTAAAAACAAGGTAGACTGTCAGGTAGATTTGAGTTTATATTGGGAAATGAGACTAGAGGAGATCTCTTTTGGAGTGAGTGGGACAGGGCTAACCCATGGGCTTTCTGTGGAAGAAGGAAAGAGCCAGAGCCGAGTGCCTGGAGCTGCCTTGCTGACAGACATGCCACTCATAGGTGATGTTTGTCTTACTGCTTCCTCCAGCCTCTCTCAGCCACCTCCCATCCTGGGAGCAAGGACTAAAATTAACCAGAGTACCTCACAGCACCTTCTGCCCTTCATCCTCTTGGTGAGTTCTAATTCCCCATTGGTCCTTAGTGTTTTCATGTGTACATATGTGCATGCCTGTGTACAAATGCTTTTGGCATGTCTTCTTTTTTGGTATTTAATTCTCCATTCATTTTTCTCTCCCTTCCTCTACTACTAGAGTTGTTCACTCCTCCTGTACCCTCAAGGCTTTATTTTTCTTCAGTTTCTCACTCCAGTCACCAAGCTTCCTCCTCTAGGCTTCTTTTTTTTCTTTGTTACAATTGTCAGTTCAATTCAACAAGCATTTTGTGACTGCTAGGCACCTGCTAGGTTCTGGGGCTAAAGAGATAAATAAGACAGAATCTCTGTCCCCCAGTTGGTCAGCCCAGGGGGACTTTCAGTAGTTACTCTGCTCTTTTCTCCACTCTGCTTATTGATTGCTCCCTCCAGGCAGAATTTCTGCCAGCACACTCCATTGTAGAAACAGCTAAGAATTGGCCCAGTGGAAATTAATTTCTTCTTAAACCCCTATTAATGTCTGATTTGTGAAAGAAATGGGGTTTTGGAAAGGGGCTTACACACCAAGAAAAAAATGGTATGTGAAAGAGTTGGATTCTGTATAGAATCTTTGCCCTTCCAAATACAGTAGGCATTGGGGTTTTTTTTGTCTGTCTGTTTGTTTGTTTGTTTTTGTGAGAGAGCCACCGAGAATAGGGACAGGCAGCAGGTACACCTTTCACAGTCATGAAACTATGCCACTTGTATACAGGCCAGGCATACCTAAGTGGTAGGGAAGGTACTTGAAACTAACATGCATTTAAATATAACCCTCATCTCCACTATTCAGTCTTTTGATGATCACCAGGCAAATGGTATCAGGGCTGAGATAATGCAGAGTCTTTTCCCTTAAAGGCCTTGCTGTATGGCTGGAATTCTTAACTGGTTTCATCACTTGTAATAGGGTTAACATCTTCCTGGTGGCTGAGTATTGTTGGTTTCTCAGCTTCATTCCTTAAATCTTTTTGTGCCATGTCATTCTTCACTAAGTCTATTTAGTTCATCCTTGGTCTTCCCCTGTTTCTCGTGCCATATCCTCTGGAATGTGTCACTATGTGTAGTGTCCATTCTGTGGTGTTGTATGTGGCATGAATCCAAGTAATTACAGCTGTCTTCCCTGAGTTATATACAGTAATTCATTTTTGCCTTTTCAAAGTGCAGTGATACTGTAAGGTCACTAACTCTAACAGATCCAAAATATCCCTCATTCTGCTGTGTCTTATATCACTGCCCAGCACTCAATGCTGTATTTGTTGGGACCAAATTCACCATGACTTACTTGCATGCTATGGGTGCTCAGATCATTGAATGCTGTGGAGGAGAGATTGTGCAGGGACATAAATGGAAGCAAGGCAACTAATTAGGAGGCAAACAGTCATTCAGGTACAGTGTGGTGATAATTTGAGTAAAGAGACAGTTGTAGAGATGGAGAGAAGTGTGGCCAGGCAAACAGGAATTCATAATGAATGGAATATATGGAGTGAGGAAATGAAAAGAATCAAAGATGACTGCCAAGTCTGTGGCCTGAGCACCAGACTTATAGTAGTACCATGGGAGATAGGCAAGTTTTGTATGCGCAATCAAGAGTTATTTATTGAACATGAACATTTTATAGACTATAGTAAAATTCAATTTTATATAGAATTTAGATAATAAGACTTAGAATATATCTGAACATCAAAAAGAGAAGCTTTCTGATGCATTGCTGTAAGATGGCAAGAATAAGACTGAATATCCAGATGTCTACCTTTCTTGCTAAGTAGTATTAAAAAGCCTCTGTACTGCTAACTCAAGAATCATAACTTCATTTGTTTAAAGGTAGTTATGAATTCCTTTTGTTCTGACTTGTTAGATGGCTATCAAGTGTTCTTTGCTAGCTTTCATGAGTCTGTAGACTGAAGATTGTTCCAGCAGGATCTATTTCTTCCTGGTCCTACATGTTACTCCTTCCAGTGAGTAACTTGGTACTGTTAGCTTAATCTGGGGGTGTAGGGATCATCAAGAGACCTGTGAGCTCTTGTCTCTGCTGCCATCTACAAAGTGAGCTCAAAATATACCATTAATGTTTAAATTTTTAAAAAATTATTGTAGTAAAAAACACATTGCCATTCGTTCCCCTCAGAATACTTTCCTTTGCTTCTAACACATTTATCCCATTTTTCTTGCCACCTTCTGAGGCAGTTCTGGAAGTCCCCTTCCATGAGTATTTTTACAGGATATGATAAAAAAAATATGGTAAACGCTCCATCTTGGATGGCTGAGTGCCATCCAAGAAAAAGGCAGGCTCATAAGAACATTACGGTGTGTCCTCATCTGCCTTATTCACTGGATCTGGCACCATGTGACTTAGGAATCCTCCTCAAAGTCGAAATGACCATGAAAGGGAAGCACCTCACATTAACTCAGGACATCAAAGCAGCGATGAGGGCACAAATAAGGATGCAGAAGAGGACCTCTAGAACTGTGGGACTGAGTATGTTGAAAGAGAGGCAGAATAGTAATGTGTCTTTACCTGTTATAATTTTTTTTTAATTTAAATAAATTTTTGATTACTCTTCATAGCCTAGATCTGATCACTTTGGGCCATAAAATTCTATTTTTCCTAGCATTGAGAGGTAGACTGTGAGTTCTAGGAATCATGTTTCTAAAATTCTCTAATTGAGGCTGCAAAAAGAGGGAAGTTAATGAGAGAAGTATGATAAAAGGGTTGGGAATAGAGATAGCCCAATAAGGCTATTTAAATGGTGTTAAGGATCTCTTTCAATTTACTAGGGAGAATTTGATTTTAAATCATTAA
The DNA here is from genome assembly GCA_004026905.1 of Hystrix cristata. NCBI lineage: Eukaryota > Metazoa > Chordata > Mammalia > Rodentia > Hystricidae > Hystrix > Hystrix cristata. The sequence continues at coordinate 54,931 of PVJO010005033.1, read as the reverse complement.
TGTTAAAATATGGGCTGGACATGGTGGCGCACACCTGTAATCCCAGCGCTCAGGAGACTGAGGCAGGAGGATCACCATGAGTTTGAAGTCAGCCTGGAATGTATAGTGAGACCTTATCTCAAAAAAAAAAAAATAAATAAATAAAATAAAATAAAATAAAACATCACTGTTTCCTTTAAAAAAAAGGAAAGAAAATATATAAACCCTTTTGAAAATTAAAGTAGAGAGACAAGAGAAATAAGAAATGGAAGGAAAAAATGGAAACAAAGCTTTTGTGAATAAGGAAGGAGGAGGGGGTGGGGGAGGGGAATGGAAAAAAAGAAGCAACAAGATATATCATGTACAGGTACAAATCCCCTATCATGAATGTTATCACCATGTACATCTAAAATATACCATTAAAATAAAATAAATACAATTAGATAAAGTTGTTTTGCTTTGGTTTCATAATGTAACTTTGATGGGCCGGGCTGATTTCTACAGTGTGGTACATTAGTAAGAGGTAAGAATGAACACTTATTTTTGTACTTTCAGCACAAGGAATCTTATAGTAATAGGTGTTTGGTAGGTTTGTTGAACAAATAGATTTGCTCTATGTTTTATTTGTGGACAAGTTGACTATCTGGAAACAATACAGCAAGTTTTGAAAATACAGCTCCTTTGAGAAGTAGTACTCCCTCTGAAGTAGGCCAGGTGCCAGAGTACCAGGGTCCAAGTCAGCTGGAAGGTGTTACTGGAAGCTGACCAGAGGAGCTGGTAAAACCGTAATGGAGGCAAGGAGAATTTATACCTAAGAATAAAACAGTGAGGGTCAAACCTGAAAGTCAGGGAGGGAGTAGCCTGGGAGAACAAAGATACAAGTTGGAGCTTAGAGGGCCAGGATACAGCTCAGGCCATCCAGGACTGTGCCCTGCAAACAGACTGCATGTTCCCAAGGAGCAGGCCGCCCGGAAGTCATGTTCAGCTGGCTGACTCTAGTGGACTCAGTGAAAGATGGTCGGGGCATAAGTGCCATACAAGTGGGCATTGTATAAGAAAAAAGAAGTCTGCCATCTGGAAAAAGGAAGAAAATGGATGCATTTTCTGCACCATCTACATGAAATAAATTTTTTTATGCCGGTTGGCAATATTTTATGTGTTTTCCCCGATTGAGGCCTATACCTCATAGACCTGCCAGTGTTACAGGATCAATATAAGAATTCCTGTTGTTTTGCTGACTTAGGTATTCACAAAGGAATTATTTGGGAGGCAGACCTGAAAAGCAGTTATGTGAAAAGTACAACATGCTGGCTTTCCCTGAGAGCATCTGCTGAGAAGAAGCCTTCCGGGAGACTCTCTGGGTTTGGTGCATACATGCTTTCCCATGATGCCTTGTGGCATATACTAATACTTCTTCCAGTTTCTAGTCATAGGTTTTTTTACTTTAATCCATCACCTTAGGTCTTTTTAAGGTAACATCTACAAATATTGTGGGACTTTTTTTTGGTCCACAAATCTTTTAACATCTCAATTTGTTGTGGCAGGACCTGGAAATTGACAGTGTTACAGGGAAAGAGGTGGCTTATTTAAAAAAAAAAACAAAACGACTTTTTCAGGTTGACACCCACGGAAATATCTGTGAGTTGTCCTTCTCCTGGGATGAGTTTTGAAGGGTTTATGAGCCACTGTCCTCTCACCTTGGTCTTGACCTTCCTGCCTGTTCTCCCCAGTGCGAGAAAATCCATTTGTGGCCATCTCCACCCGACAGCTTCTGTGTGTGGCCTGAACTGTGGAATGCTGGATGTTTGCACAGCACTTACTGGGAGCCAACTCAAGAACCAAGCATGCTGGAGAGAGGCCAGTGCTCATCTAGAGTAGCTTCTCAGGTTCTACTCTTGATTCACACTGGGGCACTTTCTTCAGGTTGGAGAAAGCCAAGGAGTGGTTTGAAAGGGGACCAAGAACTCTGTGTCTTATTTTTAGCTACTAGAGCAGAATTCTGGTCCACTGTAAGTCAGCACTTTCTGTTTTATTGTTTTGAGACAAGGTCTTTTTTTGTGTGTGTGTGTGTGTGCTGGGGATTGAACTCAGGGCGTTGCACTTGCTAGGCAAGCACTCTAACCACTGAGCTAAATCTCCAGCCCTAGCACTTTCTGTTTTATGATCATCAGAATGGGCCTGCTTGATTCCTGGGTAGACAACTCACTGCCTGCTGCATGGACTGCTTGGACATTGCTGCTGTGGCCTCTCCAGTCCCTCCTTCCCCTTGCACTGAAGTTTTCTAATTTATTTAGTAAACTACATGGAATTAAAGAGGAAAAAATCCATCAAAACCTAAGATTTCCCATGTTGTGAGATACATTATTTCCTGCTGTCAAAGAAGTTATTTTATTCTTCCATCTAGGAGAGTTTTTAGAGAATAGGGTAATATTCCCTTTTTGATCCCTAGTAATATTTCCATAGTTGTTCTTAGACTGCCTATAATCTCCAGTGGTTTTCTGTAATAAAAATGCTTCACTATCTTCTAGTGATAATAACCAGAATATTATTTATTACAATCAGTTTCTAAAACAATTGGTTGTCTCTTTGCTACAGTGGTAGTATAGCACAAATAGTTAATTCCCTAAGAGTGGTAGCAGTCAAGCCTAGGTTAAATATACTCCATTATTGGGAATATAGCTCTAAAACATTTTTCATATTGTTTTGATTACCCCTATATTATAACTAGATGACTGTAAATGTTGTGAGATTGTTTGATTAAATAAATAAAATAGTTGTGGAAAGGTATAAATAGAAGAGTAAAATTTTCTCTTTCCTACCCTCATTTTCATTCTTCAGATCAAACCAGTGTTAACAATTTTGGTGTATTCTTCTATTAGTTCCTAAAAATATATGCAAATATACATAGCAATCTATTATACATATTCTTCTATGCTTTAATTTTTATTTTTAAAAAATATAATTAATACATATTAATTTTACAAAATACTGGGTTTCATTGTGGAATTATTTTAAGTAATTTATCCTAGACATCTTTATATCTTGTCACACTTATTTTTTATTTCTTCCTCCTCTGTTGTATACTGTTATACAACAAATCAATTATTGATTTAAGCACTTCTCTATTAATGAACATTTGGTGATTTCCAGTTTTCCATAGTAATGATAATGCCACAGTGAGGGTTCTCCTGCTTTCATTACTAGTGCTTTTTGTTCCACTCCCCAAGGGGATTAACGATCCCAGGTGCATACCCTGTTGGACGAAATCAAGTGCTCCAACCCATCTTAAAGCCTGCTACCAGTACACCTTCTCCTCCCATTCTCATTCTTTCTCTTACTCAACTCTCCACCATCCTGATGTGGTCCCTGATGAAATGCCTCAATAGACATGGTGGGTGACTTAAATATGTGAAGGTGTAGCAAGTAAGAGTGATTCACCTACCCAGTGACATCAGGATCCCTCACTCACTAACTGCTAAAAATTTTCCTATCAAAGCTGCTTAATGATTTGTTTGTTTGTTCACTTGTCATACTGAGGATTGTACCCTTGGACTTTTAAATTGCCAAATAAGATGATTGGTTCTGTTCTGCAGGTACTCAGACCATACAGCAACATTCAGAATTGTTTATTATCCCCTCCCTAATGCCTCTTTTCCTCCTTGTAATTTTGGGGTACAGCAAGACTCATAGAGAAATGGAGAGGCTTGGGCCTGAAGATACTAAATTTGCAAAACAAACAAAAAAAAAAGTAATAGCCATGGTTTCCATGATTGTAGCAGATAGTGATTGGTTTAAACAAATCTGAATTCAAAGTATGTAGTGTAGTCTCCCAGCCTGGAATGTCTGGATTCTCACATCCTTCAAGGACAAGACTTAAATTCCACCCTCCCAGATTATTCCTACTTCCCTTGCTTCTTGCTGCCTTAGCAGTATATTTGTGCCTCTGTTTATAACACTTCACACTCCACCGTCCATTGGAGGTATTTGAGTAGCTCTAGTAGCTGCCAAAGGGCTAGGTCTTTGCATTGCTCATTGTGTCTGCCTTTAGCATTTATTTCTGTATAGTGGATTCCCAGTAAACATTTGGCTGATTTGTTTATTGGGAGAAGGGTAGGGGAAGGAAAATAAAGTTTAGTTTCAAGTTACATTCGAATTGGAGACAGTATGGTCTTAGCATCCAGTGGAAAAATTAAAAACCTTTGAATGTCCAGAACTTGAATATTTTCCTGCCAAAAATAATTCTATAGAACTAATCCATGAGAATATTGCTGAATTAGGGAAGTTTCTTTTCCCTGTTTTATCCAGTCAGAATAACAAAGATTAATATGCTTCATCATGAAAAATACATGGGCCAGGCTCAAATTCTCATTCTGAAATAATTTTTTTTACTCCAGTGACTATGAATTCAGGCAGTAAGAACTCTAGGCAAAACAGGGTGTGAACATGTACAGTGACCTGCTAAATAAACAGCACCTTAATATCAAAATGTCAAAAGCCTTCATGAAGAACAAGCTTGAAAACATCAAGGGCTCTGCTGATGCAATTAATTTACATATTAGTGCATTATGTAAACTGCATCCAGGAAAAATAGAGTGCCTGTCTCTGGATTAATACCAAACTCTGCTCAGGAGGTCTCCAAATCTTGATGTGGGCTGGAAGTTAAACTGTTGTTTTCTAGTCTGTGTTTCTTACCTTGAACATAGATTTTTGCTTTTAAATTGGATTTGCTGAGATGTAACTTAACTCCTGTGAAACTCACCCCTTTTATCATACAATACCAGGCATTTTGGCAAATGTGCATATACTTGTGTAACTCTCATCACAGTCAAAATGTAGAACAGACCCATTGCCCCCCGAATTCTCTCATGCCCTTTTGTAGTTATCTCTTCTCTACCCCCAGCCTCTGGCCACTACTGACTTGTTTTTTGACCCTATAATTTTGCCTTTTCCAATGTGTCATAGAGATAGAATAATATGTAGCCTTTTGAGTTTGGCTTCTTTCACAAAGCATTTTGTATTTGAGATCTATGCATGTTACTGTGTGCATCAGTAGTTAGTTCCTTTTATTTATTGCTGAGTAGTATTTCATTGTATGGGTGTACAGTTTAGCCAGTGATCAGCTAAAGTACATTTGGATTGTTTCCAGATTTGGGTCATCATAAAGAAATACTGTAAACATTCGTATACCATTTTTTGTGCAAACATGTTTTCATTTCTCATACCATGTGCCAAAGTATGAAATTGCTGAGTAGGATGACAGATATATGTTCAACCTTTATAAGAAATTGCTGAATCATTTTCCAAAGTAGCTGAACTCTTTGAAATTTCTGTAGTATTCATGAGGATTTAAAGATCTAGAATTAAAGTTACAGCTTCATTATTTTAGACCATTTCAATCAGATTACATGTTTCAGGTAGATTGCAGGTCCATCAAAGGTTTCAATTGGATTCTTCTACCTTAGTTGCAGGTACTTTGTGAGGAAGAGAGAGAGGTAGAGTAGAGATATGGAATTGATCTCAATAGGTTAAGCTTTTTATTTATGTACAGAACATTTTTTCTCTTATCTGAAAATGTTTAAAGTGAGTGTTTGGCTGGTTGGCAAGATTCTGCCCTAATATTCAGGAAAGATTAGAACAGCTTTGCAAATAAACTCAGAAAATCTACTGGGCCACATAGTGATTTCCCAGGCCATCCGGTGTTGTAGTGTTGATGGCGTCTGATAATGTTGTATATTGAGAACCTGAAGATGGGCATATCTTTATAGGGTGATTTACCAAGTTTTATTCAAATCCTCAATTGCCCAATACCTGATTTCTTTTAGCTTCTTATCTGAATCTTCTCAGATTCTGATCACTGGAGATGCCTTAGGCTTCTCATCTAGATTTTTGGTGGTTGAAATAGGAGATTAAAGCCTTGGTGTTCACCTGGCCTTGGAATGTTGGCCCTAATTCAGAAGGGATGTGTCTGTGTGCTGTCTGGCTATTGCTGTAGTCAGCATCTTTTGTACTGTACAGAAAGATCAGTGCAAAGGCTAATAGTTTGAAGGCCTCACCTTCCTGTGGCCTATTGTGGGTCATGGTGATCTGCCTTTGACTCTGATCAGATGGCTGTCAAAAACAGGAAGAAAAAAGGATCAGTGATTTGTGAACCTTTGATGTCCCTTAGCAACCTTCAGAATACTATGGTAACCATATCAGCACCATCACCTGGAAATCCATGCAGTCACCAGGAGCTGATAAAATGCAGTGCTTAAACAGGAATTAACTGAAGGATCCTGGTCAAGTAAAACGTTCAGCCAAGGGCATAAAACCCAACAGAGTTTTTTGTATTTTGCTTACAATTCCACTTTAATAAAATAGAAAGGAGATGGGAAAAGAAATAGAAAGTAATTATTTTCTGTCTGATTTTGCTTCAGGGGAATGTCAATTCAGATACCTGCCTCTCAGCCACAGCACTGCGAGCTGCCTGTCCCTGGGCTGTCATCTCAGAAGTGCCACGGGAGGGGTTGCCGTGTCTCTGCGGGTCTTGTGTTGCAGGCTAATTTTACTTCTTCTTATGAATGTCACTTTGGACAGGGTAATAAAGATCAAAAAGTATGATGTCCTGCGGTATTGAGATGAAGAAGTTTGTTTTGTTTCCAGCTGCAGATTTGACTGCAGGTGAACTTCGTAGAGCTGAGCTGTCAGAATGTGAGAGGAAAGAGAAGCTGGTAGAAAACAATCACAGGTTTTGATTGTACTGAATACCCTCAGGCGCCCAGTAGTTTTGTAACTGTTCACTTGGCGTTAACCAAACCCACAGGATGCCTTTCCCTTTTATCATCCAGTAAATTGTTTTCCCACAGCTAGTGTTTGCAGCCCAAGTGAATTGTCCAACTTTGTATACCCCGCGTTCCGTGTTACCTGAAGAAAACCCAATTGCCAGACTCTATAGATCAGCTGGGGAAAGGCAAGTAAGTGGAAATATCTTTGGCCATTCTTGTTAGGCATATGTGGAGTTCACAAAGCCAGACATTTTATAAGGCCAAAGAATACATTTGCCAAGGAAAAGAATGTAGTGATCATGGATGTAGGGAGAAGCACAGTAGTGAAAGAAGCTGGCATGTAGGTAGGTTGATTTCATTTTTAAAAAGGCAAGTTGATAGGACTGCAGAGAATACTGAGGATCAAAATACATGTAATAGGAAGCTGTTCATAATTATCATTCATAAGAAGTATTATAACTAATATATTCATAATGGTACTATCAGTGAAACATCATTCCCTTCTTCCGTATCTGTTACAGTGTATGATTTGCTAGATCACAGAAGTGCTAAACCCCTACAAATTTCACTCCTCAGCCAAAGGAAGGCATGGAGATGAATGTGTGCCCCAGTTTCCAAGTTAGGGACCCATTTTGTACCTCGTTTACAGAGCACTGGTACTCACACAGTGATGGATCCACAGGAGAGAGGAGGAGTATAGCTGTTGGTTAATTATCCTCTTGGAAAAGCTTTCTTCTGCCTTCTGACAAAGATCAGTATAGAAATTCCAAGTTCTTTTGCTGCTTGAGCCTTTAATCGTGCATTTGGGATGACTCCCCTTCAATCCTGTCCTTATGGATGTTTTTCTTCTTTCGTCAAGTGTATTAGTGACGTCGGTGGGGATTACCTACATTAAAAAATCTCTTTCATCCCAGAAAAAATGTTTCTGAAAAAATTTACTTTCTTTTTCCCCTTCTAAATTTTTGTAAAAAATAATACCTGCATTTGTTAAGAAATAAAATAGCACAGAAATGCTTATAATGAAAAGCCATGGTCGCCTTCCAGAACTTTCTTTCTGGTATTAGATGTGCTCAAGTGATTAGTGACTTGATGTAATAATAATGATTGTAATAATAAGTCTTTTTTGTTGCTTGTTCACTTATGTTACCTTTTTCCCTTCCTAAGTTGATAGTTACTTAAAATATTCAACTGATAATCTTTGTACCTTAAAATAATAGTTTTAAACCTTAGTTTCTTGTCCTGTGACCCTAAGTAGTACATCTTGACTGTCTAGCCTGTTCATTGAAAATATTAATAATGCCTGTTGAAACAGAGCGTGAAAATATTAATAATCCTCTGTAAACGTCTCATGTTTTCTGAATTGTCTCAGTTTTTTTAGGAGTCAGGTGTCATATTTAATTACTTACCTTTTCTCTTTGAAGCCTGTTTTGTTTTCAAATATGGGTGGTGAGCTTTGATTATCCATTTATATTTAAGAAAGATGTTGGTTCTTCATTTTCTTAATAGATGTATGGGTTTCCCCTGCTGTTCCATATGTAGATCTAATTTCCTGTTATTGCTGCCCATGAATAGGAAGTCTGGGTGGAACCTCGATGCTGTGGGGGGAGTGGGGGGCTTATCTCCTGGTAGTTTCACTTTAGCATCAACGGAGAGTGGGCTGGATTTTAGTCAGAAGTTTATGTGGGCGTGCAGGGGTCCAAATGTCAGGAAGGGGATGCTTTACTCTAGGGTTGGCTTATGCTCCTACTTCTTTCAGACCGTTTTTATTTAACTTTTTATTTTGATCTAATTTTAGCTTTAGAGACAAGTTACAAAAATAATTCAGTTTCTGTATCCCTCACCCAGCTTCCCCTAAAGTTAATGTCTTATCTAGGGTACAAATTCCAGGCAGTTTTTAAATTGCCTTATAGACAATGTTCTCTGTATGTCCCTGCAAGTACAAGGGGATGGGTATGGAGCACAATGCATAGGTCTAAGGAAACTAAGGCAAGGGATCAGGGTGCGAGGGGCACGCACAGGCCCAGGGAGCCTTGGGCAGACCTGAGAACTCCTCTATCTTTTTCAGCCTAATTTAAAGTCCCAGTGTCTGTTGCAGCTGCCTGTGAGCATGGAGTTTGATGAATTACGTGGACAGGCCGCTTACTCCTACTCCCACTTTCCCAGTTTCCGCTGCGTGTTCTAGGCTTTTACATTCTTGCTCTGTATCAGTCTGTTTCCTTCAGGGAGAGAAAAAAAACACAAGAGGCAGAAAGAGAGATACAGGAGAGACGGAGAGATACAGAGAGAGACGGGGAGATACAGAGAGAGACGGGGAGATACATGTTTCCAGCTGTCCCAGGTTATGATGGAGCATGACAAAATCCTGGCAGATGTGCAAGAAATTCAAAGAAGAGTTGATGTTACAGTCTTGACTCCAAAATTTACAGGGCAGGCTAGCAGATTAGAAACTCAGGCAGGATTTCTATGTTAAGTTTTATTATTATTGTGGTAAGAACACAACATGAGACTTACTCTCTTCGCAAATTTTTCAGTATACTATTACTGCTGTCTATAGATAAAGCATCATACAGCAGATCTCCAGGGCATGAAATTTTTGGCTCATTGAATAGTAACTCTTCACTCTCTATACTACAGTCTTTTTTTTTAAAAAATAGCTTAAATTTTATTTATTTATTTTAATTTTACTTTAGTGGTACATTTTAGATATACATAGTGACAACATTCATCATAGGGGATTTGTACCTGTATGTGATATATCTTGGTGCTTCTTTTTTTCCTGTTCCCCTCCCCTCCCCTCACCCACTCCTCCCTCCTTATTTACAAAAGCTTTGTTTCCATTTTTTCCCTTCTATTCCTTATTTCTCTTGTCCCTCTGTTCCTTTCCTCCTCCCCCTCCCTTGTTCCCCTTCCCATGTGAATAATTTCTTCCCATTCCCAATACAATACATTTCAGTCCTTATTTACACTTTCAGTTGCTCATATTGGAGAAACAATGCAGTATTTAAACATGTGTGTCTGATTTATTTCACTTAAGAGAATGGTTTCAGGTTGCATCCATTTACCTAGAAATGCCTCAAGTTTATCGTTCTTTATGGCAGAGTAGTACTCCATTGTATATAAAAAACAACATTTTCTTGATCCATTCATTGGTTGATGGGCATTTGGGCTGTTTCCAAGATTTAGCTGTTACAAACTGTGCCTCTATAAACATGAGTGTGCATATATCACTGTGATATGATGCTTTTAATTCTTTCAGGAAGATACCAAGAAGGGAAATAGCTAGGTCAAATGGAACCTCTAGTCCTAGTTTTTTGAGGAATCTCCACGTTGATTTCCATAGTGATTGCACTATGGAAATCCCACCAACACTGTAGAAGGGTTCCTTTTCCCCCGCAGCTCCTCCAGCATTTGTTATTGGCTGATTTCTTGATAATAGCCATTCTTTCTGAAGTAAGATGGAATCTCAGTGTTGTTTTAATTTGCATCTCTCAAATGATCAGTGATATTGAACTTTTTTTCATATGTTTATTTGCCATTTCTACTTCTTCATCTGTGAAGTGTCTATTCATTTCAGCTGCCTATTTTTGAATTGGGCCTTTAAATTTGGGGGTCTGTTTTTTTTTTTAGTTATTTATATGTTCGAGATATTAATCCTTTGTTGGAAGAGTAGCTGGGAAAAATTATTTCCCACTCTGGGGAAGTGGGTCATCTCTCCCACCCTGAAGTGTGTTGTCTCTTCACTCTGTTGGTGGTTTCTTTTGCTGTGCAAAAGCTTTTTAATGAGATTAGATCCCAGTTGCTGATTCTTTGTGATATTTCCTGGGCAATTGGCATTTTCTTCATAAAGTCTTTGCCTACACCTATGTCTTGAAGAGTTCTACCTATTCTATATTGCAACAGATTTAGCATTTCTGTTATAATATTTAGATCTTTGATCCACTTTGATTTTAGCTTAGTGCATGGGGAAAGATACAGGTCTAGTTTTAACCTTCGCCATGTGAAGAGCCAATTTTTCCAGCACTATTTATTAAACAGGCTGTCTTTCTTCCAGTGAGGTTTTTTGACCCCTTTGTCGAAGATAAGGTGACTGAGAGTGTTTGAACATGTTTCTGCATCTTCTAATCTGTTCCATTGGTCCTGGGGTCTGTTTCTGTGCCAGTACCATGCTGTTTTTATTACAGTAGCTTTGTAATATGGTTTTAGGTCAGGGATTGTGATGGCCTCTGCTTTGTTTTTGTTGCCCAGAATTGCTTTTGCTATTCTAGGTTTCCTTTGGTTCCAAATGAATTTTTAGGATTGTTTTCTCTAATTCTGTGAGAAATGCCACTGTTATTTTAATTGGGATTGCATTAAATCTGTATAGCAGTTTTGGGAGTACAGCTATTTTCACTATATTGGTTCTTCCTACCCAAAAGCAAAGGGATATGTTTCCATTTTCTGATATCTTCTTCAATCTCCTTTTCCAAAGTACTGTAGTTTTCGATATGTAGATATTTTACTGTCTTTGTTAGATTGATTCCTAGGTACTTCATTTTTTTGGATGCTATTGTAAAAGGTGTTGTTTCCCTAATTTCTCTCTCAGTGAGTCTGTTATTTGTGTACAGGAATGCTATTGATTTCTGAGTGTTGACTTTGTATCCAGCTATGCTGCCAAATTTGGTTATTAAATCTAGGAGTCTTTTGGTGGAGTTTTTGGGTTCTTCTTATAGAGTACCATGTCATCTGCAAATAATAATTTAACTTCTTCCTTTCCTATCCTTATTCCTTGTATTTCTTTCTCTTGTCTAATTGCTCTGGCTAATGTTTCCAGAACTATCTTGAATAAGAGTGTTGAGAGAGGACATCCTTATCTTCCTCTGGAGTTTAGAGTGAAAGCTTTTAGTTTTTGACCATTTAGTATGATGTTGCCTGTTGGTGTGTCATAGATGGATTTATTCAGATTGAGATAAAGACCATATATTCCAATTTTCTGCAGGGTTTGTATCATGAATGGGTGTTGGACTTTGTCAAATGCTTTTTCTGTGTCTATTGAGATGATCATATGGTTTTTGTCCTTGGCTCTGTTAATATGGTGCATCACATTTATTGATTTGCATATGTTGAACCATCCCTGAGTCCTGGAATGAATCCTCCTTGGTCATAGTGTATAATCTTCTTGATAATGTGTTGCATTCTGTTTGCCAGTATCTTATTGAGGATTTTTCCATCTGTGTTCATTAATGAGATTGGTCTGTAGTTCCCTTTTTTCGTTGAATCCTTCTCTGGTTTTGGTATCAGGGTAACGCTTGCTTCCAGGAATGAATTTGCAAATATTGCTTCCCTTCAATTTCATTAAAGAGTTTGAGAAGTAGTGGCATTAGATCTTCTCTAAATTTCTTGTAGAATTCAGCAGTGAATTCATCAGGACTTGAGCTTTTCTTTGTTGGTAGGTTTTTTATTTCTTCTTCAATTTCAGGGGATGCTATTGGGTTATTTAGAGTTTTTATGTCTTCTTGATCCAGTTTTGGCAATTCATATGTATCTAGGAATCTATTTCTTCTGTTTTTGATCTTATTAGAATACAGGGTCTTGAAGTAGGTATTAGTGATCGTCTAGATTTCTGCAGGATCAGTTGCGATTTCACCATTTTCATTCCTAATTGCATGGATTTCAGTCTTTCCTGTTTTTTTTTTATAAGGTTGGCTAAGGGTTTGTCAATTGTATTTAATTTTTCAAAGAACCAGCTCTTTGATTCATTGATTCTTTCTATTGTTTTCTTAGTTTCAATTGCATTAATTTCGGCTCTGATCTTTATAATGTTGTCCTTCATATGAGCTTTGGGCTTGGCTTACTCTTCTTTTTTCTAGAAGCTTGTGGTTCAACATTAGGTTGTTTATTTGAGCTCATTCTGTTTCTGATGTGGGAGTTCAATGCTATAAATTTCCCTCATAGGACTGCTTTCATTGTGTCCCATAAATCTTGGTAGGTTGTATTGGCATTGTTGTTCAATTGTAGAAACTGTCTAATTTCCTCTTTAATTTTATCTGTGACCCATTGATTGTTCAGGAGGGTGCTATTAAATTTCCATGTGTTTATGACATTTTTGTGCTTCCTCTTTGGCATTTATTTCCAGTTTCACTGCACTATGGTCTGATAGTATCCATGGGATAATTTCAATTCGTTTGCATTTATTAAGCATATTCTATGAACTAGCATGTGGTCTATTTTGGAGAAAGTCCCATGTGCAGCTGAGAAGAATGTGCGTTCTAATGTTGTGGGGTGGAATATGCTGTATACATCTACTAGGTCCGTTTGTTCAAAAGTTTGGTTTAGTTCCAATATTTCCCTGTTGATTTTTTGTCTAGTTGATCTGTCTATTTGTGACAGTGGGGTATTGAAGTCTCCCATTACAATCGTATCAGCGCTTATTTGGTTTTTCATGTTTATTAATATTTGTTTTATATAGTTATGTACACTGGTATTTGGTGCATATATATTTATGATTTTCATCTCTTTTTCCTAGATTATTCCCGTTACAAGGCTGTAGTGACCTTCTTTGTCTCCCTTAATCAGTCTTGGCTTGAAATCCACTCTGTCTGCAAATAGAATAGCTACCCCGGCTCTTTTCCTGGTTCCTGTCACATGAAATATTGTTTTCCATCCTTTGACTTTCAGTCTATGAATTTCTTTTTGGATTAACTGTGTTTCTTATATGCAGCATATTGTTGGTTCTTCTTTCTTGATCCATTCTGCCAATCTGCTTCTTTTGATTGGTGAATTGAGACCATTTATATTGATAGTTATAACTGATATATGCTGACTTATTCTTGTCTTGTTTACCTGTTATTGGTTCCCTATTTTTCCCTTCTGTTTAATTACTTGCCATGCCTGAAGGATTCATTCTGTTGTGATTCCTGGAGTTGTAGTCCTCATTTTCTCTTTCTAGAAGGTCCTTCAGAATATTTTGGAGTGCTGGTTTGGTGGTCATGAATCTCTTCAGATGTTCTTTGTCATGGAAATATCTTACTTCTCCATCAATTTTGAAAGATAGTTTTGCAGGGTACATCAGTCTGGGCTGGAGACTGTTTTCTTTTAGGGCTTGAAAAACTTCATTCCAAGCTCTCCTTGACTTAAGGGTTTGTGTTGTGAAGTCTGCTGTGATTTTGATGGATTTTCCTTTATAGGTTATTTTTTTCTGTTCTCTGACAGCTTCCAGTATTCTGTTCTTGTGTTGAATTTCTGAAACCTTGACTATCATATGCCTTGAGGTAGATTTTTGTTGATCATTGCTAATTGGAGTTCTATATGCCTCACTTATCTCTATGTCAAGTTCTTTTTCCATGCCTGGGAATTTTTTTTTAATCTCCTGGACATCTGTTTGTATCTGTTTCATGGATTCCATTTCTTTCCTGTGTTTGTCATTTATGGTTTCCGTCATTCTCCTAAGCTCCTCTAAGTTTTTTTTTATCTGTATCTGCTCTAGAGTCACTAATCATGTCTTTCATTCTGGAAATGATTTCTGTTTTGATATTTTCTAGAGCTACATTCATCTGCTTTATTACTTCCACTGTTACTGCTTCCAAGTGTCTGGGTGGGAGGCTTTCAGATCGTTCCATCTCATTGCCCCCTGAGTTTGCTTTTGGTGAGCTGGAGATCTGGGGTTGTATTTTGTTTGTGTGTCTTCTTGTTTTCTATGTTTTTCTTTTTTAGTTTAATTCCTGAGTTGATGCTTATGAATTGCCTGTGGCAGGTAGCTTTTTTGTTAGTATTGAGAACCCTTTGGAAATGACTACTTCCTCAGAGATGTCTTCCAGGTGTAGGTGGTTTTTGGGTTTTAAGTCTGTTGCAAGATCCTACCTCTTCAATTTACTGGGGCTGAGAGGTTGCTGTCTATTTGGCCAGCCCCTGGTTCTTCAACCCTGGCCTATATTGTTGTTTATGACCCTCTGCCAATCTCACTCTTGGCGTCCAAGAAAGAATTGATTAGAACAATTCTGTCTAAAGTAGTACTCCTTGGCTAAAATAGTACAATCAGCAACAACAGTAGCATCAAACACAGCCTAGAAAATGACAAACTGTGGTAAATATTGATCTGCCACTTTTAATCATATGAACTAGATTTGTGGTTATATAACAATACCCAAAATAAACCAGAAACTTGTATACAGTAAACAGGCCCTCAATATAGCTATTTTACCCTCAGAGGAGAAAATTCAAAAGAGGTTAGGTGGAAAAAATAGAGAACTAGAAGAAGAGAAAGAGATGAGAAGCAAGGTTGGAGGACAGGGGAAGATTATGCAAACTTTGGGGGAACTGGTAAAGAAAACAGGAGGGAAGGAGGGAAGGAGAGGAGGAAGAAATAAAAAGAAGGACAGAACAAAACAATAACAACAAAAAACTAGAATTTCACTTTTATATAAAAACAAGAAAAAAGAGAGCAGAGGGAAAAAAATACATTAAAAAAGAAAAGCAAAAAAAAAAAAAAAGCAACCACAGGGAAAGGAAAAAATGCAACAATAGGGGAAGGAAAAAAAAAGAAAAAGAAACGTCTGCTTCCAGGCGTGTCTCTGCTGTCACTGGTAGAGCAGGCAGGCCCACGTCCTTTTTGATTAACCCCAGCAATAAATTTATGGCAGGATAGTGTGCGTTCCCAGCGGGGATCAATAGCAAAGCTTCATTGATTCCACCGAAGTTCAGCTTGGTCTCTGGCTGTGGGGTTGGAACCCCATTTGTTCAGCTGGAGACACACTGTGTGTCTCCCACTGGCTTGGATTCAGTTCCCTGCCAGTTTGAACTTGGCTCCTTGCCCTCCCACCAACTTGAATTAGAACTCTGCTCCACCTGGCCCTGCCTTGCCCCAGCACCAAAAGCCACTGGCAGCTTTTCTGAGTTCTGAGCTTGGCCCCTTTCCAAGATGGCAACTGGCTGATTGCCCTCTCCTAGGGGACATCTGAAACCAGATAACTCAGATACTCACCAGCCACTGCAGTCTGCAGTGTCCACTGGTCTGCTCCACTTGTGTGTCTTTCCGTGGAGGCCTCTGCGGTCACCAGTAGTCACCATGTGCCTGCGGGCTCAAGCCACATGACCCACGCTGAGAACTGGGGCATGAGCTGGGGCTCTGGGAGAAAGTGCTGTCTGTCACCTCCTTCTTCTGCACTGAGGTTGCTCCTTTTGCTCTCCCCGTGGGCTTCGACTCTTGCTTCAGATTCCTTCTGGGTCCTAGAAACACACTTCCCTAAATTGCTGTATTCCAGTGTCTGGACAACAAATCTCAGAGAAGCTTTTTTCTGCTTCTCATCACTCTGCCGTCTTCCCAGAAGTCTATGCTACAGTCTTGAGGCAGCATACAGTCTACAGTCTTGAGAATTTTTTCTCTGGGAAGTCTTAGTGTTTGCCCTTAAGGCCTTTAGCTGTTTGGATGAGGCTCACCCACATTATAGAGCAAAATCTGCTAGATTTAGCATCACCTGATTGTAAATGTGAATCACATCCACTGGTATCTTCCCAGCAATATCTAAACTAGTGTCCACCCAACAACTGAGCACTATAACCCAGCCATGGTGATAAACCATCATGTGCTTTATTTGCTGTCTTTGTCCTGACCTCCAGAAATTTGTTGAGAATCCAAATGTTAGTGCCCCTTCTAAATACAAGGCTGGTCATTATGAGAATTTAGAGAAAAAAGACATTCCAAAATTTGGCTCAAATTTAGGCACTCAAAATTTTTTAAAGTATATTTAAATTTTTTTTAAATCTTCAGTTTTGTATACTAATGGCATAATTTACTATACTTTAGAGATCTTGAGTGTTTAATTTCTGAGATTTTATTCACTGTTCACATTTGATTATGCCTGTGAGGTAGGGAGGTGGCAGTCATATTTAATCTTATTTTATAGGCAGAGCATTTGGGATATGTCTGAAATGTTTGGTAATTTGCCTGACGTCATACACCTAGTTTCAAGTCTACGACAGACTCCAGATCTGTTTCCTAATTCTGTAGTCTTTATTTTGCATATGTTACAGTATGTTGTACATATCCTTGGGGACCATTTGACAATGAGCATATTTCTATAAATCCTGGTGCTATTAGATATCCTTTCAGTGGACTCATGTAGGGCATGTTCTGCTAATGCTTTAAATATCTTTCTTTTGTAAGAAGATGAGTTTCCTTGGACAATCAATCTACTCCACTGTGTCTGTTGTATGTTGCATACCAAGGGACCAAAAGAAGTCATGCATGAAAAGTGTTCCCAAGGTCAGTTTCTCTCTAGCCAAAGTGTATATGTGAATCAAAAACCATTGTATATTTTCAGAATCGGAGCTTCCCTGCCACTCCCGAAAAACTCATCCATAACAACAACCAAAAAATGTGCTCTAGTATCAATACAAAAACATCAAATTAAAACAATCATATAGCAGTGTAGTACTCCATTGTGTAGAAAAACCACATCTTTTTTTAGCCATTCATCAGTTGTTGGGCATTTAGGTTGTTTCCAAGACTTAGCTACTACAAATTGTGCTGCAATGAACATGGTTGTGCATATATCACTGTGATACAATGATTTTAATTCTTCTGGGAAGATACCCAGCAGAGGAATAGCTGGGTCAAATGGAACCTCTAGTTGTAGTTTTCTGAGGAATCTCCACACTGATTTCCACAGTGGTTGGACCAATCTACATTCCCACCAACAGTGCAGGAGGGTTCCTATTTCCCCGCAGCCCCGCCAGCACTTGTTATTGGTTGATTTCTTGATAATAGCTATTCTTTCTGGAGTGAGATGGTATCTTAGTGTTGTTTTGATCTGCATCTCTCAAATGACCAATGATGTTGAACATTTTTTCATATATTTATTTGCCATTTTTATTTCTTCATCTGAGAAATGTTTATTCGTACTACACCACCATAAAAAAGGATAAACTAGAGTGATTTGTATCTAAATGGATGTTCCTGGAGAACATGCTATTAAGTGAAATAAATCAGACACTTATTAGTACACATCGTATTGTTTCTCTGATATGAGAAACCATAAGTATAAATAAGGACAAAGGGGTAGAATAGATATTTTGTTTAAAAAAGAAAAAAGAGAAATAGTATTCAAAAGAGAGAACTAGATAGGGAAAAGGGGGATAAAGAAGAAGGTTAAAAGAAAAGTAAGATGAAAGGGGGAAAAATGGTAAAGTGTAGCTATACTTGTTGCAAATAGGGAGGGGTGGGTGAATGGAAGGGAGGGGAGGGGAAGGGGGGAGAAGAGGGGGGAAAACCAAGATGTATCATGTACAAAATAACCATGTTGATTATGATCATTATGTATACAATGTACCAATACATGTTCTTGGTAAAAAACAATAAAAAAAATTTAAAAAACCTAATCATATAATGCACTAATGGCACATGGACCTGTGACCCTTTCCCTCTCTTACCTCCCAAGATAAATCATTTCAAAAATCAAGTTCTGGTTTAATTAAATCAAATATCTAGATGAAAAGTAAGAATTCTTCCATTGAAAGAGAGGATAAGGCATTATTTCAGTATGTGTACAGGCTCACTATATTCGTGTGTATGTTTTAGAACTGCTTCATGTATTAACTTAGTATGTGTTATGGCTTGTATCTAGATGTCCCCTCAAAGCCCTAGGTAGTCATTGGTGGGGCTTTTCAGAGATGGCTGGATCTAGGGTATCTGATACTGGGATTAAAGGTGTGTAATAACTATATTGGGTTAGCATAGTTCTGGGTATGAATAATGGGAGGGCCCATTCTGGGTGTGGGTGGCACCACCCAAAAGGCTTGTAGCCTGGATAGGATAAAAGCTAAAGGGAGGCTTGCTGCTGGCTGCTTGCTGATCACTGTCTTGTGCTTGCCACACCACAGACTGTTTCTCCTCTGTGGTGCCCCTCTGCCATGCTGCCCTGCCTTGGAACAGGCCAACCATGGATTGAAACTTCTACAAACTGTGAGCTGAAATAAACCTTTCCTCCGTCAACTTTGGGTGTTGGGTATCTTGTCTCAGCAACTAGAAAAGTAATTAAGACAGTAAGACATGCGTGCTTCAAAAGCTAAGAGTGTGACCAAAAGCAAAGTTTCATTATCTAGGGCTATCCACCATTGTTTGTTTATCTTTGAATTAAAATCCTCTCCCAGCGAGTGGGTGGGGGGGTTAATTTTCTCTTTGAACTCCCAGATATCCCCATCTTTGGTTTTCCAGTATTTGGTTTCTTTCTTTCTTTTTTTAAAGATAGGTTCTGGAAATTGAACCCAGGGCCTTCACACTAAGCTATATCCCCAGCCCTTCTTTATTTTGAGACATAGTCTTGCTTAGTCACTAAGTAAGCTGGGCTTGTTCGGACTTTTGATCCTTCTGCCTCAGCCTCTCAAAGTGCTGGGATTTTAGGCATGCATCACCATCCCTCTCCTAGTTTTTTAATTTTTTTGTATTCCTCTTTTTTGCTCAGGGCTACCTCTGAGGCTTTCCTACCACCCTCACAACTCCCACCTTTCCCCTGGAGTCAGGCTCACACTGCCAGTTTAAGTGCCTAACTAATCTTTGCTGCAAATTATGAATTATTCAGACTGGTTTCAGGCCAGGCTTCATATTATTCCACTTAGTTTGCCAGGGGTTTAAAGGATTAAACAATCCTTCAAGTATTCCCTGTTATCACTGCTCTTCTTTCAGGGCAAAGGAGCATCCTCTGGGCCTGGGGTTCATGACCTCTAGTCTATGCCTTGGCTTTTGGGACCCATGAATCTCCGGAAGCGAAAGGTGGAATTATGTGAGCACCAGTGCATTTTCTTGGGGGATGGTTTATAGTTTTCCTCAGATCCTAAAAAGGAGCCGTGACCCAAGAATGTTGAAGAGCACAGCTGGTTCTCAGGACCCACCCTGGGAGCCCATGTTCCCCAGTTCTGTCTGTTTCTTCTCATGGTCTGGGCTAGCCTCAGGCACTGATCCTGCAAGCCCTGGAGCAGCAGCCTGCTTCCCGCTGATCCCCTGTCCGCCTTCCTCACCTGATTTGCAGGGCTGTGCCTCCTGCACTCTCTCCAGGCACTGTCTCCTCAGCTGGACGTAACCCCCTGGCCTTCACTTAGTCCTTTCCATGTCTCCCTGTCCTGGCATAGAAGGTATTCCTGTTCTACTGATTTCCCAACCACTTCTATCTGGTTTGGCTCACCCTGGAGTTTTGTATCTGAATATAGAGTATCACCAGAAATTTTCCTCAACTCTTGTCCCCTCATAAATTCACCTGGCCTGACCGAAAACCACTGTCTTCCTTCAGGGGTAGCACATTGCCTTCTCAGGGAATACTGTACCCAGAAGGCCAGTTGCAGTCCGTTCCCTGAGAAATCTTCGCATTGTCTTTCCCCCAACCCCAACATCAACATTATGTACTATCCCTTCACCCCAATCTAATCCACCTGTAGACCACAAGCAACTTTTACCTTACTACAGCCTGACCTAATCCTCTCTCCCTGCCTCCTCCTCTCCCCTTTCTCTTCTCTTTCTTCTTTGACAGTAGTTCCCACATTTTCTAATTTCTCAGTACTGGAATTAGGGGGCAATACCCAACACTGATTAAATATGAAAAAGATCAAGGGAGTTGGAGATAAGAAAAAGAGGAACATAGACTTCCAGTGCTTTTTTTGTGTGTTTTGTTCAGGTCTTCCCTTCACCTCTTTTGCTTTGGGCCTCTTTTATTTGTGGGGGGTGGTGCTGGGGCTCAAACTTGGCCTTGCACTTGGGCCTCTTTTAGAGAATCCTTTGCATCTGTGCTTCTCCTGATTTGCCTCCTGGGAAGAAGCCGAGAGAAGGAGGGGCATAGTTGGAAAGTAGATTGAGGGAGTTGTAAGCCTCATAAATCATCAGTTGGCAGCAAGGGTAGATTTGGGGCCCTCAGTAAACTGCTGTTCCACTCCAGAGTTAGCTCCCGACAAGATCTGCATTCTGAGCTCGCTGACACTTCTGATAGCCTCTGCTGATACTCAAAGGCAAGAATTCGAGCCGAGCCTTATTTAGATTCTTACTCTAAGTCAGAGTTCTGAGCTGCTTCATTACAGTTTCTGACACACGATCCTGTGTTGAGGAAGTAACCAGCCTGCGGCCTCGGACTCACAGCAAAGCCTAATCATGGGCAGAGAGCCAGCTAATTCTTGTCCTCAAATAGGGGCACAGGCACTATGGCACTGCCAGATCCCTTGCTTACCTCTTCCTTTCCCTCCCTCCCTCCCCTTCTATTTACTTCTCTTCCCTTCTTTGCCCTCCTGCAGCCAACTTTTCAGAAGGAATCACCTGTCCCATCATCAACTGAAAACTAAGCAGTATTCTTGTGAAGCCGAAGCCAACTCCTTTTGGGACCCATTGGGGTTGGATATATGCCATCCAGCTACACGATCCCCCATGTATTTCCTAATCTAGTGCTTCTCTTGCAGGGGGAAACAGACACATAATGAAAGCGTGGACAGCTGACTCCATGCTGCCTCCATGCGCCACTGCCCCTCCTAGCTTTGAAGAAATTAAAACAGTATACAGTGCGCACCTGTGTCAGGATTAGTTGTCAGGTGCCCAGTATGTTCCTTTCCTTTTCCTTTCACCAAAGGAGTCACCCTATCGTGAGGCCTGTGGGACACAAAATAGTTTGTGGTTGTCACCCAGCCGTATTAGCAGCATGACAAAGACCACTCAGAACAAGCTGTCTCTGTCCCACCCCACCCCACCCGCCATTTCTGAGTGCTTTTGCTTGTGCCAAGCACTGTGCTTTGTACTTCATATCTGATTTAATTAATAGAGTGTTTCTGTGGAGGTCTATTTATCCCATGGAACAGATGAGAAAATTGAAGTTAGAGAGTTCATCTACCCCAGACATCACATCTTGACCTAGGTTGGACACCCAGGGGCTCTCATTTGTCCTACTGCTCCATGCTGCTGTAGTGGTCTGGGAGACCCTGGGACTGTGCCCTAGAATCATTGCACGGTAGGAGGGTCTGAAAATGGTTAAGTCAGGACTTCTGCAGGTGGGCCTCAGAACCCCTGAGAAGAGCTGCAAACAAGTCATCCTTCTCTTTAGCATTGATGGGACAGTGTGACTCACTGGCAGGCATCTCCACCCCAGTATAGGTCCCAGCAAAACACTGGCTTCCTTGCTGCCCCATCCCTCCACTCAAGAAGGAGACTTTCGTTTGCTGTAGTTCATTCAGGCGCAGCCATGAGAGCAGGAGGGTTGGAGCAGGAAATGAGATGAGCAGCCGGCTGAGAGACTGGGCCAGGAAGTGTCACCGAGGATGGGGCAGGAGGCAGGCAGGCAGGTGAGAGGAGCTGTAGAGACAGAATAGAGAACTGTACCAGTACAGTGATGAATTGATCAAACTTGAATGAAGTTAAAATGACCAGTTTTAAAGCTAGTGTGGGCAGATGGTTTTATTTTTAACAAAAATGAGTAAATGAAAAGGAATATTGTGTTGAGAGGGATAATGGTGAAGTTATCTTGTACACAGAAGTTTGAGGTACAATAAGACTTCACGTGGAGATGTCTACTGGCTAGTGAAAATTTGAGGTAAGAGACAACAGATTTTTCTCAGTGTCCCAAGGATATCAAGATGTGATACGAATGGTCAAAAAGAAGGTGAGAAAAAGAACAGCAAGAACAGTACTGCCCATGTCCTCATAGAACATTCAGACAATAGCCGTATGTCTGTGGTACTTAATTTAAATATACCAAGACATGGATGAACTTACAAGCATAACGCTAAGTGAAAAGAACCAGGCCAAAAAGGCTATGTATTGTATCATGCCATTTATATGAGATGTCCAGGATAAGCAAATGTGTAGAAATAGAAATTACATTAATGGCTTCCAGGGATTGGGGATGAGTGTTCAGGGAATGACTACTATAGAGTTTCTTTTTGAGGTAATGAAAATGTCTAAAATTTATCACAGTGATGGTAATATAATTATGAATATACTAAAATCTAATTTAAGTGGGTAAATTATATAGTGTTTAAATAATATCTCGATTTTTAGAATACAACTATATATACTGCTCAAAATGTCATTATTTACTTCCCCAAAAATAAAATCCAAACAAAGTACTTCTAAATTATATCCAGCCCTTAGCTCTTGGTATATTTGGATACCTGACTTCTTATGCAGGGAAAATATACCTATTTATTCAGCTCCTCTTCCTAGATTACCTCAGCTGTCAGTGCAAGAAACAAAAGCCTATGGATTAGGAGGTAAGAGAGCAGTTTAAGGAATAATTACATTCTCCATTTAAAAACCATATTTATTTACAGGAAAGAAAAAAAAAACCTTGTTTGTTGTATTGCTTGGTCTTTGTGAGAACCATGTGTTACTTGGCTTCTGTTTAATGCATAGGTTTTTATATATCTAGGAACTGAACAAAAACAAGAATAGAAAAGGAGAGGTTGGACACGATTTCTTATGCACTACAATATGAATTTTACCTGAGTCAACAGTTTTTCAACATTAAAAACACAAGTTTAGACAGTGAAACCAGGTTTCATGATCTCTGGGCTGTCCTCTTAACATGTAGGAAATGGGAATCAAGTCTCAGTTAACCTGAAACTTGGAAAGATGCAATGTACCAAGTTAACATAATAGGAAAGGAAAGTGTTAACAAAAGTAGAAAATACTGTTTGGAAACAGTAGATATTTTACACACACGTGCACACGCACACACACACACACAAAACCTTGGGAACACTCCAATACAGAGATTCTAAATACTATAGCAGTCAAGTAAAGTATACTCCTTGTACAATTAAAAAGAACATTTTGGGCAGCTCATGAAGAGCCGCATTGCATTCCAAACATAATAGTCAGTATTGTCCACACTTCCATACTTTGTTACTGTTGGCTTAGGTAACTGATGGCATACTTCTGTTGTTGTTTAAAGAAAAGAATGTTGGAAAATTCTCATTTTCCTGGTACTGTATGGTGAGATAGAAATTTGGTGCATGCACAAAGAAAAATCTCTCTCCACTAAACGCATATGCGTCACCTCCATTTGCAAGAGAAACTGTGTTTAGTATTATTTCCCTAAACTTTTCGAAATCCATTAATATTCTACATCCATTTTGCTAACATATTTAAAGAAAGTAAGGCTCAGGGAAGCTTTCTCCAAATATAGCCCTTAGATCTGCAGCAGGAACTAATTCCTAACGGTTCCAGAAATGGTGTCTTGCTAAGTTACACTTTTCTGTGGCTTCTTCCGTCCAAACCTCAGAGTTTGTGACGCCTGGGACGTAGGTGCAGGGCCTGAGATTTCGTGTGCCGGAATAGTTGGGCCCTGAATGAATGCAGATTTGGTGTTTTGCACAGCCTTGCTTGAGTAAGAAGGGAAATCGGGCTCCCCTAGTAGGAGGGCTTCCATTCCGCCGAGAAGCTTCTCTTCCTCGCTAGACAGCGACTGTCCAGAGAAGCCTGGGAAATAGTCATCGTTCACTGCTGGAGGCTGATGTGCTGCCCCTCAGAAGCACATGCAATGTAAGAAGATATGCAGTGGGTTGTAGATTTTTCTGCACATTCAGCAGAGTGCTGCACACTAACAATCAGTTTGAAGAATGCTGAAGTCATGTGTCAGCGCACACAAGGCTGATTTGCTGTGCAGTAGAAAGCTTGACTGGTAATGTAAGGGAGAAAGTCAGATACACCTGTTACCACCTACCTTGACTTCAGGTCTGGGGCCGTGGATAGTATGTTTCAAATTTATGGTGAATCAAAAAACAGTTTTAGCTTCTCTTTTAACCGCTTCCATACCAAAACCTCCAGTAAAGGTGCTAACAAGCAACAAAACTGGAAATATTAGGTTCACCTAAACTCCATAACTTTAATCTGCCAGACTAAGCAGAAGATGGCCTGAATATTCCCCAGAAGAAACTCACATTGCAAACTGTGGTTTACAAACCCACTCAGCTGTGTATAATGTATTTTATTGGTCTGTGCTGTGTTTTTAAAAATGTTTGAGTGAGTTGTCAACATCTGAAACTCAAAAGATTCCACATACAGTCTGTGTTCCAGCTTCTCTGACAATCCCTAAGTTCCAGTCACCCTAGGCCCACATTTTCAAGTGATAATGATGTGGCGAAGCTGAGGGCCAGCTCTTCCCTCCACAGTGGATGCAAGTTCCCCACCTGGCCGTCCCAGTTCCTGCTCAGTTCCCTCGTTTCACTTCTATTCCCTACCAGCCCTGTAGTGTTTGAGTTTGGAACTCTAGACAAGAAAAGGAACTCAGAAGAAGGAAGGTTTTGTTTCCCTTGCAGATACCCATCCTGACAAGACCATGCCATCAAATTTCAATTTGATTAGTCTCATTTCAATTTGATTTGCTAACAAACCAGTTTTTCACACAAGATGTAATTAAAAATACAGTGAATATTTAAAATTTTAAAAATTTTAATCATTACATTAAAAGACATTGCCTTTAATATCCCTCAAAATATCCCCCCTTGCTTTGAACACACCCATTCCAAGTGTACTTGCCACTTTCTGAAGCAGGTCTGGAGTCCTTTTTCATGAGGGTCTTTAAATTGTGTTATCGTGGCTGCCTCAGTGTCCTAAATCAAGATGTTTGCCTCTCATGGTCATTTTGACTTTGAGGAAGAGCCAGAAGTCACATGGTGCCCTATCTGGTGAATGAGGTAGGAAAGGACACACTGCGGTGTTTTTATGAACCTGCTTTTCTATTGGATAGCACTGCTGCTGCAACAGCATTCACCATATTTTTGATCACACCTCATGAAGACACTCACAGAAGAGGACTTCCAGAACTGCTTTAGAAAGTGGCAAGAACTATGGGATACATGTGTTTGAAACAAAAAGTATTTTAAGGAGGGTTAATGGAAATATGTCTTTTGCTGTAATAATTTTTTATTTGAATGTTCCCCATGTATTTTGATCACCCCATGTATACAAGAGTCCTGGAATCAGAGATAGCTGACATGAATTCAATTTAGTATATGGGATTTTACTTCCATTTCTAATAAGGAAGAAAGACTATTTCAAACACAGTTAGAAAGGTAGAAGGAAAAGCACAATTAAGTGGAAGACAGTAACTCAACTTTCTGATGCTGCTCCCTCCTCTGTCTTGATAGCCAGTTTCTTTATCTGCTTGATGGAAAGTGTGAGTAACCATCACCACCATCTCCTTTTGCATTCGTTCACTCAACAGAATTTATAGAGAACAGTGGACACCGAGGCTTCGGTCTTCCACGCTTAGATCTGCACTTAGGAATTCATTTTCCTCACCTATGCAATGAGGATCATAAACACCTGTGTCTGCTATACGCCAAATAGTCGCTGTGAGTTTGTATTATTTATCAAGAACCAGCTGTTTGCCAAGCTTTGTACTAGGCTTTTGAAACGTAAAAACATGAGGTCCATGTCCTGAAGAGCTTTGGTTTAGTTGAGGAAGAAAATTCTGGTCTAGCAAATGGAGTCGGTAGCCTAAAGAACAGCTCCTCAAGATGACTGTGCTACTTCTGAAATGTAAATAGGCTGGTGAGGTCATAGCCGGTTGCAACGTTATATTATATTGAGGAACATTTCGTGTGCAACACAGACCTTTAGAAATATGTATTTATGTGTATAGCTACACATGACGGAGATAACAACAGTTTTCAACAATGAGATTCTTTTTCCAAGAGTTTCACATTAGGCTTCTGAACTGGAAGTTGACCTTGAAGTTTGGGAGGTCATCCCATTGATAGACCCCTATCCCCAGAAAAATGTATGCACACACTGGCTTGGCCAGCATTTTAGGGGTTTGGAAACCAAGCCCATCCATGGAGGCTGCTCCATTTAGGTCCTGACTAGGCTGGTCACAGAGAATACTGAAGCAGGTCTCCAGAAGAGGCAGCAGTTACAAAGAGAAGATGCAGAGAGAAACAAAGACATTCTACATGCAGGGAATGGGCTGAATTTTATAGAGGTGAAATGGACAATAAAGTTAATTTTTAATGAGAAAATAGTTTTTTCCCAAATAAAGCAGATAATCCTATAACAACTATTGTAGTGAGAGCTAGGACTTAATATATCTGACAAATGTATAATTCTGGCCACTGTGACACATGTTAAATTCTGGAATTATCTTCTGTCCTATGACTCTTTCAACTTTTTTCCTAAATCACGATGTGAATATGATAAGGACTCTTAATATTAATAAGGCAGACCATTGCTTTTGCATGGAGTTGGATTTGGTTTATTGGTCTTTTCACCTGTACTCTAGTCTTTTCCTAGTCTTCAACCGTCAAGTCCCAATAGGGAACTGAGTCCACATCAGACTGGATTACCTGTTTTGGACCCATGTGGCGCTGGTCCCTCTCTGACCAGCCTCTATCCTTGACCCTCTCTGACCTTTAGTTTGAATACAACACTTTTTACATTCCCTTCAAAACAAGCCGAACACTAAAGTATTGAGAAGTAGGATAGGTTTTACTGATTGAGAGCTTGGGAGACTGAGTGAAAAAACTTACTGTGTACAGCAAAAACATCACAAAATCCCCATTACACACTCTTCAACTGCCAAAGGCCAGCCCCCTCATCTTTTTGCTTTACTCACCCACCTTCCTGCAGTTTGACTCTGTAGCTCTTGCTCTCTAATTCAGAGGAATTAGCTCTCTCAGCTTCCTCTCTTTTGCTTCCTCATACCTGTATGTAATACTGCTTTGAATTGTGAGAGGGCCTCTGTGCTGAGGAGGAATGATTTCATTAGTCCCCACAAAGCACAATGAGCCCTCCTTAGTATTCATGATATCTGTAGTAGACTTGAGAAGAGGTTTAAATAAAAATTTATCTGTTCCCCACACCCAACCACAAATGTCTTTGTTCTTCACTGAATACGCTAAAGGCATTCTTGATGTTCAGGCTTGTAAATCATCTCTCATTTTTTGAATGGCTGCATAGTGTTCCCTTGGATACATGCAATCTGATGTGGCCAGCCATTCCTGGACATTTATCTTATTTCCTTGTTACAAACAACGCTGTGATCAAACAGATATTGCACACTTATGTGATTATGACTATAGGATAAATTTCTGGAATTGGTATTTCTGTGTCATGAATATGTGCATTATAACATTTAGTAGATATTGCTCTCCAAAAATTTATATTCCAACCGACTGTGTAAAAGAGATGCTGTTTTAGTTTACCTTAAATTACCTTGTTTTGTATGTTTGTTTATTCACATCCCACCTGACAAGGAAATATAAATTAGAGATAGATAAGAAGGAAAGATAAAAACAAAAATAAAGACATCATAGTCCCATGATTAAGATTATTTTAGCAATTCATTCAGGTTCACTCTTTTCCATAGGCAACCTTCAGGTTTGGTACTAAGCTTTATGGCAGTCAATGTGAAGAGGGGAGGCTTATTAATTATAGAAGCTAAAAACAAAGCCATGCTTGGAACTTCATAAAAAAGATACTGTGCAGTGTGACAGTGTTCTCAGCAGTGTAACCTAATGTGATCCTCGCCACATCCTTCTATCTTCCCGTGTCCCTCAAATCCAAAACATGTTTCCTGAGAACAGAGTTCTGTCCTCAGTCATGCACATACTGATTGTATGGGGTAGGGAACACTCTGGCCAAGGCTGATAAACCGCCCCGTGCCTCCCAGTGTGGCCAGATAGCAAGTCAGAGCAGGCATCATCATTCGTACATATAGACCTTCCTTTTTCCTAAAAGCTGCCTGCTAGGTGAGTGGGCAGGGTGCCAGAGGGGTGTGTTCTTTCTGCTCCCCAGCTCTCTGACAAGAATCCCTAGAGGGAGTGAGAAGCCAGAACCCAACTGTGCACCTGCGGATGCCTGAGAGTGACCTCCCAAAGGAGAGTGGGGCATTTTAGCTCCTGACCCCAGAGAGAGGAAGCAGGAAACCAGAGGGAGCTAAGCAGGGTGGGGAGACTGAGCTAATCAGCTGCCCCGGTGTAGGACGGCAGGGTGCAATTAGAGCATGTAAGGTGGCCTAGACAGAAAGGAAATAGAGGAGGGCTCAGTTTCACAAAGGGGCTGAGTGTGCTGGCAGAGGGTCAGATAACTCTGCAAGGAAGCCAAGTTTGCCCAAAGGAAGAATAGTAGACCAGGAAACCAAGCAGGAGAGAAACAGACAGCTCAACTTGGACCTGGATTTGAAATTAGAGCAAACTAACAAGAAAAGTTCACAATTCCTGGGTCAGGACTGGCAACATGCAGAACAAAGCTGATTGATTCATGGGAGATTTTGTGTCCAGACTCCACTGAGCTGTGTACAATTTTACCCTCAAGGAGCTCTGCACTGTAGTATAGACGCCCAGATGTGTCCTATAAAATTCATAGTAAATGGGCAGGGGGAGTTAAGAACACGTGCCTCAGCTCTATATATAGAAGGTAAATATACCCCTTTGTCATCCCCTGTATGATGGCAGGGACAGTTATCCCAAGAGTGGAAAAGATAGTGGAAACCTGATTGAAGAAGCTTTTCTTGAGCATCACCCTGGGGAGCCAGCAGAGAGACGGGATGAAAGAACAGCAGGCGGCTATAAAGGAGTAAAAGCAACCAGGAGAGCCATGGGGACAGATCTGCTGGGGATATGACATGGCAAGGAAAGAAAATGAGGTACATTTTCTAGTTAGAGAAAATCGATATATTCAGAAGACTTTCGATTTCTTTGATTCTTTGGGGTACATCTACATGATGGTTTAAGTTTTGAACCATCATTAGTTTTAGCCAGTGCAGTTCTGTTTTATAGCTTGCCCCACATAGACCCTGGCCCACTACTTAAAAACCTCTTTCCCTTCACATCAGTCCGCTAACAGATTCTGCTTTTGCTACACCTGGAAGAATGGCTTCCGCATCCCCACATCCTGCATCCCTCCTAGATGGCTACGAGGAGCTTCGTATTACACTGGTGGAATGTGGCTGCTGAGGACATAGGAATACAACTTTAAAAATAATTTGAACTTATATATGGAAAATACGGAATGTAATAGTAAATGGAATGGAATAGTAAAATTTCAACATTAGAATATCATACTTTAAAATGAATTTTATGATGAATTTTAGCCGAACGTTTCAGCTGTTCTGTGAAATCATGAAAATGATTTTTATTAAGTGCTTTTCATTAAGACTTTTAAGTCATACATAAAATTAATGCATTATAAAAGAAATGCTCAGAGCATGATTGGATATATAGAAAAATAAGAAAAGAATCTTAGTTTACAAAAAGAGGCCATTTCTTAAACAGCCACAGTGTCCATAACTTACTGAGACTCTGAAATCTTGGCCAAGACTCCCTGAAATCTGTTCTAAAGTGAGTTCATCAGATGAACAGTGCTACAGGTCCTGCCTTTGATAAGTGTAATGATTTTAATTTCAAAACCTCCAAGTGAGGTTCTTAATCATTTCCTTGGTAACAGGAGAGGTGAACAAACTACAAGGGCAATAGTATTACAGGAAGATTATTTATTTTTCTGCCTGCCTCTGAAGAACAATGCCAAAATATAGAGGAAGAAAGCAGAAGGCTTTTTGGGGAAAGAGCAAAAGTCAGAGCATACTGGTGAGGTTTCTGCCTTCTAGGGTGGTTTTTTCCAGGATCCCCCCCCCCCACTTAATTAGGTTTAGCTTTACTAGAGGAAAATGGGATCCGGGGGCTAGGATCATGATTCCTAGCAATCAGGCCCTCTTGGGCCAGGGAGAATCACTTCACAGAGTCTTCATTCTGAGCTCCCTACTTTGAAAAATAGTAACTTTTGCTTAGTATTTATGGATAGAAAGTATGCATTTCTCTCTGATGTCTTCTGCCTCCAAATCATTCATATATATTCGGCAGTAGGGGGGATTGAACCCAAGGCCTTGTCAGGCAAGTGCACTACCATGCTCTACCACTGAGCTACATCCTCGGCCCTTAGTTAATGTTTCTAAATAGTGTCCTCTTCTGCCATCACCTTAGGAAGTTTGTATAGCAATGAACTAAATATAGATACATACGTGTGTGTGTGTGTGTGTGTGCGTGCACACGCACGTGTGTTCTAATGCAGATAGTTTACAGTTCTGTGATTGCTCAGGAGAAGTAATCCATACACATTTTTTCCTAGCACCACAGAACTAGGTGGAGACGTTACAAAGAACTTAGCAGAAGAAACCTAAGAGGTGAGAATCATTCACTCTGAACTCTCTCTGCCACTCTCTACTCCCGCGATTATCTGCTTTAGCATTTAACTAGGTGAGAGGCTCAGCGGTGGCATGAGTCAAGAGCGCTATGATGCAGGGGCTGCCGTGGTTGTAGATACATTCCCCACTGGTGGGAGCCTTACCTCAGATTGCTCCACCCCGCAGGAGCCCCAGAGGTGTGGAATTCTGCGGGCTGTGGTTGGCCCTCTGTAGGCCACAGCCTGTTGCAGAACATGTTGACTGGGTCAGTGTGACCTAGCGCACAGGCATGTGGACACAGGGTGTGCAGAACACCCACAGCAGCCCAGAAGAACTAGTCAGGTCAGGTTTTGAAACAGCAACTGGAACTATTTAGAAGGGCATTTGGAATTCGTGGAGAGACTGGTTTTGTTTTAAACCATGCTTATTTTGCACTGGTAGAAAACAATGAGTATTGATTACACTTTTATTCTAACTTCGGTGCTTCTCAAGGGAGATGTCTGCCATGTCATTTTCCAGCGAGATGAACTAGGTTCTGTAACCAGGTATATGGCGAAAATAACTAAAGAGCTTTAAAAAATACTGAAGTTATAAGAAAAAGTAGAATATGAGAATACGAGACTATGAACAGAGAGAACGTTTGCCTTCAAGACAAAAAGAAAGGAGAGAGAATGTTTTAAATCTGTTACATTATCATGTGATATAGACAAGTAGGTACATAATTTTGGTTGGGTATGGGATGAAATATTGTTTATAAATTATTCAGAAAAAATTTTCCCCATTGCTGGGTGAACTGATATCAGTCACTCAAATATGTAAGATTTGGGGAGGTTTGGGGCTTTTAAATTTTTTATTTATGAATTGTTTTACATCCTTTCTTACTGTCTAGACTCCAGACACTAGACATTTGACCTCTTCCCCCAAGATCCAGACCCTTTTTTTTTCTTCATTTGAACTAGAGGTCAGTGAGAATAAATTCAAGTATGCAGTTGCAAAAGCTTCTCTTTCACTTGTCTTAGCTTTTGACAGCAACCACACAAAGTAAAACTTGCTGGGGATTTAAGTGGATGGTGGTAAGGCAGTCCTGAGTGGGAAGAATATGTTGATGGCTCTCAGTTAATGAATGGCATCAATACCTTTCATGATGAATGGTGCACTCCACACCTAGGTGAGACAAGCAGGAAGAGAAGAGAAAGATCCGATCTTGGTAATTGACCTAATTTCACCTCCTCCCCTATAATACACATGACTTGTGACACATAGCCTCCTTTAATTTCATCACACTACCTCTCCCAGAGAGGACACACAGTAGTGATTATAAATGGTGACTGTGAATGAAGAGATGTTTTGCTCCTACCTCTTGCCATTATTTCCTTCATGAACTTTAGGGGAAGCTGACATGGTACTCACTTCTTTGGTTTCAGGGGTGATTATTTGGATTAAAATATTTTTCCTTTAGGCGTTTAATTTTAAGCAGTCAAGTTTGGTGTTACAAATGGAGTGCAAATCCTATCCATCGTATTTCTAACTTTGTATTGTAAATGTTGGACTCTACAAAAACAGCAATGGTAATGGTGTAACTGGTGTAGATAATGAAAGCTTTTAGTCTGGAAAAGGAACAAAATGAAAGGACCTGTTCAGAATTGCAGAGCTGGGGAGTTTGGCAGTTTTCCCTCATATTTTTCAGTGATAGACAAATTGTTAGTTACCACATGTATAATTTATTAGTAATTGCTCTAATTTGCCTCCTCAGTTTCTAAGTTGCCAGTTCACTGAGATCAACTATTTTGTACCTATAAAATAGGAGTCATGTGGTAATTTAATGAAGTAGTTAGCCAGTCAAGACGATTTCTGTGCAAATGCAGTTATTGCCATTGTAATTTAGAAAACTGGGGGAGGAATAACAGCGTCAAATTTCTTAGAGGCCCAGTGACTACTATCATTTACTAGAATTAAAATGCTACACACACTTTTTCCTGTGGTGAACATATGGGTACTAAGATAACTGACTTTCCTTTGGATCGTGTTGCACTCAACATTAAAGAAAACACCTCTTCCTTGGTTGATTGTAAGCCCGACCTGGTGATGGGCCCTGAAGCCCTCCTGTGGGGGGCTGGGAGGCAGACAGTTTAAGAGTCTGCAAGAGAGAGAAAAGCAGAGCTGAAGACATAGGCAGATGTGTTATAAGGAGATTGGAGACAGGGCTGGCAGGTTGTACTTCTTTCCAAATACGATTAACTTCAGGTACAGCTATAAAAGCATAATGCAAAAATCACTTATTGTGACTAACATGTTAGCATTCTCTCTATTCTTAAAATTTCTTAATTTTCCAACAAAAACAAATTTTCTGCTTATCTTCTTTACTGAAGAGCCAAACAAGCTGTGATCACATTCTGCCTCACGTGACGTCAGCAAAACTGTGCACTCCCTTCTGCTTGCCAAGCTCTGCTCTTGCTGATGTGTAAGAGGCAGAAACACACTTAACACTGAGTTTTCATGTTTAAGATCGTGGTCTTGGAAATGGCAGAAATAGGAAAATGAAGTTTTTAGCCGACCTTTGAGAAAATTGTATGTAGAAGTGACAGAATAAATGTAGATTGCTCTAGACATTTTGGGAAAGTCGCTGTTGCCCAACTCAGCTGGCAGCCATTCTGGGACTGATAAAATTCCTTTGCAGTTCATCAGAATTTAACTTTGGCTCGATCTTTCAAAGTCACAACCATGTCTCTCAAGAGTGCCCTTTGGCCACAAGTCAAATACATTACTGCAAGCACAATAGATATTCCCGTGTAGCGTTCCTACCCACAGCTCATGTTCACATGCACTTCAGCAAGCTCAAATAAAAAAAGGAAAACAACTTCTTTAGATAATTTCGCAATAATTCTATTGAAATCAAGATACTTTCCTAAGTGATCAAATGACATCTGGGAAAAGTCTGTAATCCTGGAAAATTGAATGTGACTGTCAATGACTGGGAATTTTAACCAAATTTGGAAACTATTGTACAACCTGTTGCCTCCCTTGATATGCTGTTAGCATCTTTATCACCAAGCAGGATCACCAGACGAGTTTCCTGCCTTCATGTTAGCTTGATGTTCAGGCAGCATTAAGGCAGGATGGGTGGTCCGTGTATATGTCAAGTAGTGCTGCTCAAAGTGTGGTCATAGGGCCAGCGTCATCTGGAATCCACTGGAGATGCAAATCCACGGCTTCATCAGCCTTCCACAGCAGAATCTGAGTTTTTCGGCCAATAAATGCATGAAAAATGCTCAACATCACTAGCCATTCAAGAAATGAAATTAAAACAACATTGAGATCCCACCTTATTCCCGAAAGAATGGCCGCCATCAAGAAATCGAGCAATAACAAATGCTGACAAGGCTGTGGGGAGAAAGGAACCCGTCTCCACTGTTGGTGACCCTGGAAACTGATACAATCACTGTAGAAATCAGTATGGAGATCCTCAAAAAAGTAAAAATAGAATTCCATTTGACCCAGCTATTCCCCTTCTAGGGATCGTCCCAAAACAGTTAAAGACATTATACTACAGCAACGTATGCATACCCATGTTTATAGCAGCACAATTCATAATAGCTAAATCTTGGAAACAACCTGTATGTCCATGAACAGATGAATGGATAAATGTGGTAGTTATATGCAATAGACTACCACTGTGCCATAAAAAAGGATAAATTTAAATCATTTGTAAGAAAATGAATGTACCTTCAGACCATAATGTTAAGTGAAGTAACTCAGACACACAAGCTTAAATATCACATTTCTCTTGTACGAAAAACTCAATACAAAGTATGAAATAAAAGACAATAGGAAAAAAGACAGAGAAAAGGTAATGTAATCCAGTGTGGACAATGTATCTAAAAGTGTAATGACTTAGTACAATTGTCTTACATGTTTTATGTTCTTTGGCCTATTAGTTTGCTTTTAAATCTATATATGTGATAATTGACTTTGTAAAATCTTACAAGATTAATAAATGAATCTGATGCTGGAAAAAATGAAGAAGGTCAAGGGAAGGGGAAAAAAGAATTGAAATGTGTTATGTACATGTACCAATTCCCTACAGTGAATGTAATCATTGTGTACTGCAAACATACTATTAAAAGTCAAAAAAGAATCTGAGTTTTTACAAGTTCTGATACTCACTCAAGTTTGAGGGCCAGTGGCCTCTGCATCTCTAGAACAAACTGTCAACCAGGAATTGATGGTTGGTGGTTGTATCTGGTCATCTTTCTTTCTCCAGATGAAAAAAATGTGGCCAGGCCTGCCATCCTTTCTTGGTTGGGAAATAGGTTCTAGGTGCTGGTTTTTTAATCTTTTTCTCCACCACACTCCCAATATCTGGATTAAAACTGTGGGATACTTAAAAGTATTTTAAGATAACAGTCTGTATTTTTAAACTTGGAACTGCGAGGAGCTGGCCCTAAACATATTTGGACTAAGTTGTTCTGTTGGTATTGTGAGCTGACCACATACATAAATAGTAATGCACAGTTTTCTAGAATCACCTGTGATGTTTCAGCTATCTGCAATATAGGAAAAATGAACAAACAACAACAAACAGAAAGTAGACCAAAAATGGCCTCTGGCCAGTCAATATATATGTCACAAAAACTGCACCAAAACTTGTACTTTTTTTTCTAAACTCTGGGAGGCTGTCAAAATATACTAATTCTTACTTTCCACAACTAGTTTTGCCTTAGAAGTATATGAGAAGTCTTAAATATTTACATGCACAAGACCTAAATGTAAGAGCTAAAACTATAAAACTCTTAGAAGAAAGCACAGGGTGTAAATCTTTGTGATATTGAACTGGGCAGTGCTTTCTTAGACACATCACCTAATGCACAAGCAACTAAAGAAAAAAATTATTAAAACTTTAAAATTTTGTGCTTCCTAGGACACTATCAAGATAGAAAGTGAAAACACATCTCATGGGTTTGAAGAAAATATTTGCGTATCATTTACCTGGAATGAATCTAGTATCCATCACATAAAAGAAATTCTTACAAGTCAACGGTTTAAAAAATCCAATTAAATAGTGGCAAAAGATTTGAATTAACATTTCTCCAAAGATGTAGAGATACCCAATAGCACATGAAAAGATGTGCTACATCATTAGTCACAGGGGAAATGCAAATTAAAACTACAGTGAGAAGCTACTTCACATCCACTAGGATGACTAGAATCAAAAAGATGAAAAACAACAAGTGTTGAGAACTTAGAGAAATTGGAAACCTCATGTATTGTCGATGAAAATGTAAAATGACATAGCTGCTTTGGAAAACAATTCAGCAGGGGATGGGGATTTAGCTCAGTGATTAGAGTGCTTGCCTTGCAAGCACAAGGCCACGAGTTCAATTCCCAGCACCAAAAAAAAAAAAAAAAAAAAAAAGGAAGAAAAGAAAACAATTTGACAGTTCCTCAAAAAACTAAATAATGGTGAGTTTATGACCCAGCAATTTCACTGAAGTTAAAAGGTGTGTACCCGATGGAAATGAAAACATGCTCCTACCAAAACTTGTATATGAATGTTTATAGCAGCATTATTCATAATAGCTAAACAGTGGGAACAACCCAACTGTGCAACTGATTAATGGAAAAACAAAATGTAATATATTTTTATGGTGGGGTATTACTTTTCCATAAATAGACATAAAGAACTGATACATGTTATAATGTTAGGTGTACTCTGAAATGGTTATGCTAAGGAAAAGAAGCAGGACGGTAAAGGCCATGATTGTGTTTACGAGAAATGTCCAAAACAGGCAAAGCCACAGAGACAGAAAGTTGCTTGGGCAGCTGCCAGAGTCTGGGGGAAATAAACAATGAGTGCTGACAGGTGTGAGGTTTCTTTTGGAGGGTTGATAATGCCATGGAAGTAAATAATGGTGATTATTGCAAAACATTGTGAAATGCTAAAAATCACTGAGTCGTATTCTTTAAGAGGGAAATTCTTGTGAAATGTGAATTATATGTCATTTTTAAAAAATGCAGCAAGTTAGATCTGCTTTATGGGGTCATAGTTTGCCAACCCTAACTTAAGATTTAAAAAAAGTCAGGGTAGGTCTATGAAAAAGATTAACAAGAATGTAGTGGTTTGTTGTACTATTTTCTCCACTTTTGTGTATATCTAAGCATACACAAACATATTTCTATAATTTAAAAATCATGTATGATGCATACTGAATTATAATAGAATCACCAAGGATGAGGCCTGGGCATCTGCCATTTTGACAAGTTTCCAGTTGATTCTTTTGAAATCAATCAATTGCCAGTTTGGAAATCATTAATTGTGGACTACTGCTCTACGTGTAATTCCATTAACTTGATTATCTAGCCGGTCAAAGGAAAGGAGATCAACCCCAACAGGAAGATAAATAGGCAATAGTAGGGAAGAGGCTGCTGATAGCTCAAGAGAAAAACAGAAAAGAGTAAAAGACAGCACAAAAATTAAAAACTTCATTATTCTGAAGCCATGTGGCTTAGAAGCAGCCAACTCTGTGTGCCCTAACAAACTTCAGAATCATCACTCTTTGCTGAATAGCATGACTTGATATTCATAATGATGACCTGGAGGCATTCAAAGAGGACCAAAGTATGTTCAGTGAATATGACTTAAAGTATGTGGAGGTAGGTAACTATTTTAGAAAATGTCTGGGAAATCTGAAACTAGATAAGATAGTTTAAAAATCCTTAATAGTTTTATTTTGAAGCCTTCTAATTTTTCACTTGATTTTATAAACAGAAACATCTACCATGCAACTAAGGGAAAATAGCAGAATATAAACTTCCTTTCTAAAATAAGCATTGGATACAGGAAACATTTTGAGGAAGAAAAACTATGATGGAAGAGTTGTTGTTTTTGATGCATGCTTTCTTCTAAGCTACAGTCTTTTTAAAATGAACTTTATTGAGATATAATTTGTATGTAATAACATACATACTTCTGATATTAATTTATATAACCACCATCCCAATCAATATATAGAACATTTTCACCTTCCCAGAATTCTGTGCTCCTTTGCAGTCGGTTCCCCAACCCAACACCCATTTTGCTCCAGGAAATTACTGATGTGATTCCTGTCACCATTAATTAGTTTTGCCTCAAGAATTTTATATAAACAGACCTTATATTCTTGTGCCTAGCTTCTTTGTTTCAGCACATCTATGAGCTACATTCATGGCATTGCATGTTATTAGTGCTTCATTCCATTTTACCACTAAGTAGGAGTCGCTACATGAATATACCAAAAATTATTTATCCACTTACCTGTGGCGTCTGGATGAATAAAAATGTGTATGTTAAGTCTTTTATGGACATATGTTTTCGTTTCTCTTGGATAAATACCCAGGGCTAGTCATATGTTAAATGTATGTTTAACTTTGTAAGAAAATGCCAAACTTTTTCCCAAGTAGTTACAATATTTTGTATTTCTACCAGCAATGCATGGGAGTGCCAGTTAAAAGCCTATAACCTTGACTCACAAATTAACGGAGAGATATAGGTACAAATTCTCTATAATGAATGGTATCATTATATATACCTAAAATTTACTCCCGCCAATTTTTTTTAATTAACAAAATTTTTCTCTCTTAAAATTTTTTTTCTCTTGCTCATTGACTATTGTGCTTACTTTGCTTACAAACATCAAGAGCTTTGTCTTGTATTTATACAATCCTTCCTCCATATGTTTTAAACTATTTTAAAGCTTCAATCAAATATTAATATTATGCTGTTAGTATCTCAAATAAAGTATTAAGCACAAAATATTTTTTTCCAAACACCGATAACTAAAAACTGTTTCTAAAACAGCTTTTCCTTTCTAGTAAGTAAGAAGCAGAGATGAGTGAGTCCTGGACCATTCAGCATCTTGGGAGTTTCTGTGGTTACCCTGGTGAAGGCCAACTTCACAGAAGTCAGCATCTCTGTTCATGAGAGAGGAGCAGTACACTGTAGGGGATAAAGGGCTCCAGCTTGAAGAGGTGGTCAGACCAGTGTGAGAATTTCGCCTTCTTTCCATAAGCCCGTTCTGCAACTTGTAGAGCTTTAGTTTCTTCATCTGTAACCTGGAGACTAAGGGCCGTAATTATCCATATTTCATATAATTGTTAAGACAATGACCTCATTTATGTGAAGCCTTTGGCGATGTTCCTGGTCATATTTATTGCTCAACAAGTAGAAGCTTTAAAAGAGACATGCTTCAATATGATTAAAGCAAGGTCATCATAAGAAACATAGGGATGTGCTCTGTGATGTAAATTCCCTCTCCTGTTTGCTTTGACTAGCATACATTCTCTTCCCCTTGGAAGTCAGGATGGCCTCATTCCATTAGCTTCTAATAAGCCCTGTCTTCTTCAAGTTATTTATCCCTACGCTCCAGTAGTGGTGGGCTGGCTAGTTGAAAGGGAGTGTGACGCTTCTTTCAACAGCTTCCACTATGGCCCACTTCTTCAGAGACCTGGACCCCAAACTGGCCTTTCCATGTTGATCTCTGCCTCAGCTGTATCTGCTAATCTCACACCGAAACATCCTGCTTTTTAGAAGTTGGCCTTAGCATCCACATGCTCAGAGACTCACACGCTTATGAGCTGAGTGATAAAAATGCATCTGTTACATGGATCCTAGACTAGGCTGTGGGATCTCTCTTACCTCTTTTTCTTGAAAAACAACCATTGTAGGACAAAAGGAAAGAAATTCACCAGACTCACATCCTTAAAATTCTAGAAAATTGCTGAGTTTAGTTTTCCAAAGACATGTGCCATAAGAAAGGGAAATTCCCCAGACTTAGGCTTTCTGTTTAGAAAGACCATTTTGTAAATGCTTCTCTTTGCCCCTACACTTAGGGCCTTTACAGAATAGCCAGGATTGCTTTTCCCC
Organism: Hystrix cristata; assembly: GCA_004026905.1. NCBI lineage: Eukaryota > Metazoa > Chordata > Mammalia > Rodentia > Hystricidae > Hystrix > Hystrix cristata. Next base: position 15,173 of record PVJO010005033.1, on the reverse strand, counting down.
AGCTGCTGAATCTGTAGAAATTGAAGTCTGTTAGGCAGCAAGTGAATCCTACCAATAAATAAGTTAATTATGAAATGTAATATATACGTTATCCCACGAACAGACCCAGCTGGGGAAAAAAGGTTGAAGTAGCCTTATGACATCAGACTTCATTTGAACACCCCATCGAGGCAACTCTTACCACTCTCACCTTTGTTAATGTTACACTTTTTGGTCCACAGAGTGAGTTCCACCTTCAGGCGAAGAACAGATAAAGCATAAAGAAGGGGGAAGCTGTGAGTGTTTGGTTTGGTTTGAGTTTTACTTTTCTTTTTGAATGTAGCATTTCTTTGTTTCTTTTAACAGTTAGCAATAACTTTATAAGGATTCCTTCCCCTTGAGAATGTTGACAAGCCTTTCAAGATAGGTCAAATCGATTCTGGTTTATGTGGATATTATAATTAATACTATCTGGGTTTATCCTAAAAAACAGCAAATATAATGTATAATTGGTTTATCTTTTACAAAAGAATTGCATTATTTTAGGGTCCCTACTTTGTTGAAAAAGTATATTGCCAAAATTCAGGTGTTTCTTCTCTAATCATAATCCTTGAAATATTTTTGTAATAATTCATAAAAAGTTTCACTTCCAAATAGACAATCACAACACCATTCATTCTTTGCTTACTTGTTTTATAAGCAAAATAAAAAGGGTTAGAAAACAATAGAAGTCTACTGAGTGCTTACTACGAACCATGCATTGAACTAACAATACATACATTATTTGGGTGATACTCGCAACATGGTATCAACAACAGTGGATGCCATTGTTGTCTTAATTTTATATATAAGGAAACTGAAGTTTAGAGAACATCAGCTTGCTCAGAGTTACGGGCAGAAAAAAATATTTTGTTACTAAAAAATTTTAAAATGTGCCCAGTAACAAGTACATTATTTTCACCCCTGTTGCTGTTACTGAAAGCATATATATATATATATTTGGATAATATTAGACTGCAAGGAAACTACCATGAAACATCTAATACCTTCATTTTCCAAATGAAGAAATCAAAGACCACAAAAGTGAAAAGGGGATACAGCCAGTTAATTGAATTTCAGATTCAATCAGCATATATATGTGTATATACATATATATTTTATATATAATAGATATACTATATATATACATATATATCATGTGCCTACCTACTGTGAACAAAAGTTCACTGAATATTTTGGCAATTTGTCCAAAACTTCCTTCCCTGAGTTATCACGTTGCAAAACTATCATGTTGGTGTCATAAACATATACTTGCTTCTTCAATTGATGTTGCCTCCCTAAAAGGAAATATACTGCGTGTTTGTGTTAAATTTTGCGCATGCCTGTTGGTTTACATTGTGAATGGGCAACCAGGGTAGCTTCGGTGTTGTCACTGACAAGCCTGTTCACATAATTGTGTAGTGGTGTCACTGGGTTGTGAAACAATGAGTGATGTTCTTCTTTGTGTTTATATTTAGCAGTGATTGTTAATAGTTTGATTATAGGATGTAAACAAGCTCCACCCAGGGCAGCACAGATGACTCAGTGGTTGCCTAGGGGCAGGTTGCCCAATGCTGTTGCACTCTGAAATGAAAATATCCAGTTTAAACAATTTTATTACGACTATAAATTTGGCTTCCTACCATTCCCACTTCAAGCCAAATTATATATGTTTGATGAGGCATAATTTCTTATTAGAGCTAGAGAATACCGGGGCAGACTACATCATGATGGAATTATAATTTGAATTTTAATCAAGTTTCATTTATTCTCAAATACTAGCTAATAAAATAAATGTAGTCCTGTAATTATACAAGTGAATAGAGGACAACACAAGACCAAAAAGGGAACAAATTATATTGCTTATCGTAAATATTTTATAATAGTACGTTTAGCTGCTGACTTTTTTCCTGACCTTTCCATGAACCCTCCCTCATCAGCTTTATGTTTGGTCACTTCTGAAAGACAGATGTCTGGCTCTGAGTTTTGGCATCTCTGGAGTTAACACACACACTGAATTCTGTTCTCTGATGATTCTCTAAAATTATGTTTTGATAACATTTATGTAAACTCCACATGTAGATCAGTGTTCCTCCTTTCTGACAAAGAGAGTATATTGAAGCCTTTCCAATAGAATGTCATTAGTGGGGAAGGAATTCAGTGTGAAGGACTTTGGTTTGCTCAGTTCTGCTTTTATTTTTTTCTTCCTCTGACATATCTGGGTTTCAGGTGTTTAAAATATATATTACAAGGGATTTCACTGCATACATGAACTCATAGCGGGAATTGCCTCTAACACATCATCTTTTTATTTGTACTAACCACACCATCAGTTACATGAGAAGAATATAAATAGTAGAAACATTGAGTTACCTGAATAATGAGTCATTTCTTTTTCATCTTAGACACTTTTAATTCCTGCTGGTGAGTGCTTAACTTATGGCCAGGGTCTTATTGTCTGGTCATTTTCATAAGTCACAACTTTGTGTTTGAGTCTATGAACAATTAGAGTTTTATAAGAGTTAAGGAGTCAGAATAAGCCAGCAGAAACAAGGTGATATAATTTTGAGTATTAAGACTCTGGTGTTTTCCACACTGCCAGATAGTTCTCCCTTTTTTAATGCATGAAAAATGACAAAATATCACTGTCTTGGGGGCCCGATGATATATTGTTTTTCTAAAGTACTTAAGTCATCAAAACACTACCAAGAGGTCAGTGACTAGTGTTGCCTTATAGCTGGAAGTAGATTAGGAAAAGATTTTAGATTTATTTTTCAAAACATTTCCATGGGCGATAATATTAATAAACATTAATAAAAATTAAAAAGAAAGGTTTTAGAGTTTGCATAAAATGAGCAAAGATAAGATTTATGCTCTGCCTCTGGAAAAGTATTTAATATCATTTCGACTTGCAAATATTGATACAACTGTCATATTATTTTCACATTGCAACAATTTTGAGTTTTCCTCACTCAAAACATTATCCTAAGGGGCACAGTGACTATTAAACTAATCTTTATTCATGATTTGTACAGTTTGAACTCAAATCTCTATAACAAAATTAATAAATCATGTGTCAATGGAGAGAATAGTAAATATTAAACAGTTTGATAAACAATGTCTAAGTGAATGGTACAACTTATGTCAACTTTTAGTTTACGGAAATTTTCTACTTGAGATCTAAAAATTCTTAGAATCACTTGGAAACTGTAGAAATTAATTTTCTTGCCAGATTTACTCCAAGAGGAGCTCAAGTCAAGCAGTACCAAACAATCATTGGGTCAATTGACCCTTTAAAAGGCAATTAGCCAGGAATCTCACCATAGCAAGACCTTGTAGCATACCAAAACTCTTACTCAAACCCCTCTTGCTTCAATTTATATGTCCATTTGTTCTTGCTATTTCGTCAGAGGACTCTTACAGCGTAACTGAGTACCCTCGGTGGAACCGTAACTAAGTGGTAACCTGGGAGACAAAGGTACATTGGTAATTAGTCCAAGGAAGTGGTGCTCTTTGGAATACTTACAGCGACCTGTTAGTTACTCAGTTGTTTTCCAGGGAGATGCAGTAATCACAGCTTTAAGAATTCACAAGAGGAGGGCAGGGAGCGGGAGGGAGCTGGCTCTAACTTCCCCGCCCGGAAGAGGATCATGGCAAGTGAGACACATGCAGGCCAGGCCTTCAGAGGAACTGAAAGCTGCAGAATGGAGTGCAAAACAACAGTGCACACTCCAGGTTTGAAAACAGTAGCACTTCCGCCACATGCAGCACCTGTGAGCGGGGGACTGTGGAGAGAGGGAAGACTTGTTTTACACAGAAAAAAGAGTTAATTGATCATTCCTCCTAGATACGATAGGAATGCTCTACTTGTGGGACATTCAATATACTGCCCACACCTGCTAGAGGCTTCCATGGGAGATACCCAGCACCCCTTTGCTGGGTACAGCAGTGTGCAGAGAGACCTGGAACTGCATCAAGTACACTGATCAGAAAGCGAAGCTCTAGGGACAGTGATAGGTGAAGGTCTATGAGAGGAGGAACGGAGACCAGTGCCCAGGTGAGAGGGCTTCTGGCACTGCACTGGCCAAAATGCTTGCGGAGGCCTAGTGAGGCCCTCTACCCTAAGCAGAGTAGCTGAACATAATGAGCTGTGGGCGGAGCTAGCATCCCTGGCGACACAGGAGAGCGAAGGGTGATTCGGCAGAGCCAGAACAGGACAGCACTCTACTGTTGTTTCTGGGAAGACCTGAGAAGGCATGAGGTCCTTCTCATCGCCCACTGTCCAGCAAAGGGGGCCCTTTGCTGAGCCTGGGGGAGGCACCAAGTTCCTCAGGTGGATCAGAGAGTACAGCTCTTGAAACAGTGGTAGATAGAGGACTGTGGGCCGAGGGCTGGAGAATAGCACCTGGGTCAGAGGGTTTCTGGTAATGTGCTAGGCAGGGACAGCCTGTGGAGATAAAACATGGAGACAAGGCAGGATTTACCCAGCAGAAAAGAGAGTGGGAGTGTGAGGTCCCTCATGGAAGTCAACAGAGAACTGCGTGTCTCCTATGTTTGGCAGACTGTTCTGCATCTGCTTCTTCCTCAATCAGCTGAGGCAGTTGAATCTGGGAACAGTGATGGAGGCCTGCAGTCGGCCATGCCAGGAGCACACCCTGCAGGTAGGAGGCAGATCCAGAAAGATCAGCAGCCCACACTGCTTCTGGGCAGGCAATCAGGCAGTCCACAGAGGGAACTGCTTGGCTGCTCACAATCAGATTATGACGCCACTGGAAAGGGAGCTGTGTGGACACTCCAAGTTAGTGCTATAGCGACTCTGTGAAGAGTTTTTGTTTGTTCCCTTGCTTGTTTGTTAGTTCTGGGTTTTCTTTTTTCTGGTTCTTACTGCTTTGTTGATATTATTTCTTATTTTATTTTATTTTTAAGGTTTTCTCCTTTGTCCTACTCTCTTTTATCTTTCTTTTTTTAACTTTCTTTCCTCCATATTCTTCTTTCTTCTTCGTTTTCTTGCCTCCTTGTCGTCTCTCTTCTTAATCTTTCATACAGAAGACATATAACAGGTACCTAATATGTGCAAAAGAGAATAAAACTTAACTAGTGCTTTAACCTAAGATCATTTCAGGGTAATCTTTAACAAGATTATGCTTAGAGGAGCCAAACAAAATTAACTATAAATATATTAACAGATATCAACAAACTCATAACCTCCTTCCATCTGTAACTATAGTTCTATCCCTATGTATTCCTCCTCCAGTTTCCACAAATATTCTCTCAAAGTCCCTCAACAGTGGTCTTTTAGTCTAGCTATAAATATAATTCCCAGAGAGTCTGACCTCCTGTCTATTTTTCATCAATTGACATCTCTCTTACCTCCCTCTCTCCTTATGTACTCGCCCCCTTCTTGCTCCTCTTCCTGTTTCCTTCCCTCCACCCACCACATCCTAGTTATAACAGAGTCTGTAAGGGTCATTGATAAGAAGGTGAAATTATCAAAACAAGTTTTAATATTCATGAATGATGTATGGTTGGATATGCTGATGCTGTTACAACTAGCAGAAATTCTCTCTTTACAACACAGTGACTGGGTCAGCCGACTTAAACTGAGGAGTTTGAAATGATAGACAATACCTCTTGGCAAATAAATCCAAGATCACATCTCTGGAAAACAGAACTTAACTGAAGAGATCGTCATACAACAGAGTCTCTTCACGCTATTTGACTTTAACTTTAACCCTCAGCACACATGTACACAGACACACGCACACACACACACAAATAAAAAACATGAAAAAACAAGGCAACAAAATGCTTCTCCAAATACCCAACTCCCCTCAAACAGATCCAAGAGGCATCAATGGAGAGGAAACTAAGCCCCAAAAGGGAGAATTGTACGAAATGATCTGTAAGGAAGCAAAGAAACTTGGCCAATTCAAAGATGACATAACAAATAGATAGTGGAATTAATAAACAAACTGATCGATGCATTTAAAGAAGAGATAGATAAAAAATTAGAAGAACTAATCAAAGCTATTCAAAACACCAACAACAGATTTACCAAAGAAATAGAGTCCATGAAATGGTGCCAAACAGATGTCTTGGAGATAAAGAATTCTGTTAAGTATTTGAGGAGCAGAAGCACCCAGTGAGAGGATAGACTGTCCTGTCTGGAAGACAAAGATGACACACAAGGCCATATACTTAGAGATACCTTAAAAACAATAAAAGAGCAAAGAAATTGATCCAGTAGCTACTAGATGATGCAAAGAAGACTAAGACTAATTGGAGTTAAAGAAAAATCAGAGTACAGCATGTATGTCATAAAAAAATCTGTTTATAGAAATCATAGCAGAAAAGTTTCCAAGTATGGGGGAAGAGCACAACATACAAGTAACCCCAAGTAATTATAATGAGAGAAGAAACTCCCCATGACACATAATAATCAAATCCCAGAAATCCAACACAGGGACAGACTTTTGTCAGACAAAAGCAACAAATCACTTACAAAGTTTAACCCATTAGAATTACAGCAGACATCTCAGGACACACTTTAAAGATCCATAGAACTGGAGAGATGTGTTTCAAGTCCTAAAAGAAAACAGCTTTCTACCTAGACTAACATATCCTGCAAAACTATCTTTCAAAATTGATGGACAAATAAGGACATTCTATGCTAAAGTACATCTTAAAAAATTCATGACCACCAAACCAGCAATCAAAAACAAAACAACAAAACAAAACAAAACAAAACACAACTCTAAGGGTGTCTTAGACAGAGATAATGAAGTCCAAAATGCTAAAAAGTCTCATGGAATGAATACATAAAGCAGGAGCAGTTAAATAAAAGGGAAGAACAAAGGAATAAACAACAGGAAAATAATGCAATGATATGCAATGATAGGAGTAAGTCAGTATCTTTCAGTAATAGCTCAATGTTAGTGGTCCCAGCTCCCCCAGTTAACAGACACAGATTAGCAGACTGGATCAGAAAACAACTCACTTGTTTACTGCATATAAGAGACACATCAAATCAAAAAAGAATTTCATAGTCTAAATATCAAAAGATGAAGAATGATATTCCATGTGTCAGAACCCCAAAAGCAATCTGGGGTAACAATTTTATTCTCAAAAAAAGTGGACTTCAAGCTAAAACAATGGAGGTCAGTACATATTAGCAACAGGAACAATTAACAGGAAGAGATATCAATTATAAATATATATGCACAAATACCAGTGCACACAACTCCATAAAACACTATTAGACTTAAAAGATCAAATATACACAAGCATAATCATAGTGGGGGAACCTCAGTACCTCACTTTCACAAACAGACCAACTAGAAAAAAAATCAACAAAGAAATATCAGAGCTGAATCACACTACTGAACAAATGGATTTAATAGATATCTACAAGTGTTCTGCCCTATGACAACAAAATTTACATTATTCTCAACAGCACATGGAGCTTTCTCCAAAATAGGCCCCATACTGGCCCATAGAGCTTGCTTAAATGAATACAAAAGAATCAAAATTATTCTATGCCTATTATCAGATCATAGTTTGCTGAAACTAGAAATCAATGGCAAAAGAATCCATAGAAATTTTGCAAACACCTCTATATTACATAACACACTCTTGAATAATCAATGAGTCACAAAAGAAATTAAAGAAGAAATTAAACAATTCCTAGAATCAAATGATGTTGTAGTACAACATATCAGAACCTATGGGACACAGTGAAAACCATCCTAAGAGGGAAGTTTATTGCTACAAATTCCAACATTAGAAAAACAGAGTGAACCCAAATAACCTACTGATGCACCTCAAGGTCACATAAAAACAAGAACAGTCTAAATCCAAACTTAGTAAAAGGAAGGAACTCATAAAGATCAGAGTGGAAATTGATAAACTCGAGACAAAGAAATACAAAGAATCAATGCATCGTTGATCTGGTTCTTTGAGAAAATAAACAGAATAGACAAACCCTTAGCCAATCTTACAAAAAAAAAGCAAAAAAAAAAAAGACTTATAGCAATGCAATTAGAAGTGAAAAAGGAAAAATCACAATGCTTACTGCTGAAATCCAGAAGATTATTAGTAAGTACGGTACCATGAAAACTTGTACTCCAACAAATGGGAAACCTAGAAGAAGTGGACAGATTCCTAGACACATATGAATTACCAAAACATAACCAAGAAGATATAAAAACCCCGAGTAATCCAATAACAAGCAATGAAATTGAAGCAGTAATAAAAATCCTGCTAAGAAATGTCCAGGAATGGCTGAATTCACTGCTGAACTCTACAAGAACTTCCGTGAAAATCTAACATCAATAATTCTCAAATTCCCCATTGAAATTAAAAGGGAAAGAGAAGTTCCAAACTCATTCCTGGAAGCCAGTATTACTCCGATTACACAACCAAAGACGAAAACTACAGGCCAATCTCTTTAACGAAGGTAGATACAAAAATCTCCAACAAGATATTGGCAAACAGAGTGCAACAAATCATAAAAAAAAAGAAAAAACCATGCATCATGACCAAGTAGGCTTCATTCCAGAGATACAAGGATGGTTCAATGTATGCAAATCAATAAATATGATGCACCACATAAACAGAAACAAGGACAAAAGTTACATGATCATCTCAATAGATGCAGGAAAAAAAAAAAAAAAACCTTTGACAAAAGCCAGGATCCATTCATGATTTTTTTTTAAAACCCTGGAAAAATAGGTTTAGAAGGACCCTATCTCAATCCGATGAATGCAGTTAATGACAAACTCCCTGTCATAATCGAATAAGAAAAAAACTGAAAGCTTTCCCTTTAAAATCAAGAACAAGATAATGATGTCCAATATTACCACTCCTGTTCAGTATAGTACTTGAAACATTAGCCAGAGCAATCAGGCAAGAGAAAGAAGTAAAAAGAATCTGTATGGGAAAGGAAGAAGACAGACTATCCTTATTTGCACATGACATGGTATTTTAGCCTGAAGATCCAAAATTTCCACCAAATGACTCTGAAAACTAATAAATTCAGCAATATAGCAGGATATAAAATCAACACACAAAAATCAGTTGCATTCCTGTATGCCAATAATGAACTCACCAAGAAATAAATTAGGAAAATAATACCACCCATAGTAACATCAAGAGAAATCAAATACTTTGCAGTTGACCTAACCAAGGAAATGAAAGGCCTCTACAACAAAAACTGGGGTACACTGAAGAAGGAGATAGAGGAGGACATCAGAAAATGAACAGAGATCCCCTGTTCCTGACTAGGCAGAATCAATATTGTGAAATGATCATACTGTTAAAACTGATATATGGATTTCATGCAGTCCCATTCAAAATACCAACAGCATTACTCACAGATATAGCAAAAACAATCCTAAAATTTATATGGAACCAGAAGAGACCCAGTATAGCAAAAGCAATCCTGGCCAACAAAAACAAAGCAGAAGGCATCAGAATTCCAGATTTCAAGCTATATTACAAAGCTACAGTGATTAAAACAGCATAGTTTTGGCACAGAAACAGGCATGCAAATCATTGGAAAAAAATAGAAATGTGACAAACAACGCCAGGCATGAAAAGTTATCTGATCTTTGACAAAGTGCCCAAAAGCATACTCTGGAGGAAAGATAACCCTTTTAACTAATGGTGCCCAAAAATACTGGTTACAAGGGATTGGGGATTTAGCTCAAGTGGTAGAACACTGGCCCAGCAAGCACAGGGCCCTGAGTTCAAGCCCCAGCAACCCCCCTCAAAAAAAATACTGGTTACATACATGCAGAAGATTAAATCTATACCCCTATCTCTCATCATGTACTAAAATAAAATAAAAATGCATCAAGGCCTAGATAGTGAACAGAAACACTTAATCTGCTAGAAGACAAAATAGGTAAAACCTTGAAGACATAGACACAGGTAAGGATTTTCTAAACAGCCCCACTTGCACAGGAAATGACATTGACAAATGGGATTATATAAAAATTAAAAAGCTTCTTCACAGCAAAGGAAACAACAGAGTCAAGAGACAATCTACAGAGTGGGAAGAAATTTTTGCCAGATATTCCTCCAATAGGGGACCATGTCTAGGGTATACCATGTAATGTAATATTTATGGGGTACCATGTAATGTTACAGTACATATATGCTTTGTGTCATACTAAAACTAGAATAAACATACTTATTTTCTCAAACCATATTTCCTCATTTTGTATCTAATATTCTTTGTCTGTGCCAGGATCTTATAGTACATTTTCTTCTTAGACTTCTCTTGGCTGTGATAGTTTCTCATGCTTTCCTTGTTTTAAATGATGTCGACAGTTTGTAAAGTACCAGTCAGGTATTTTGTATAATGTCCCTGACCTGGGTTTTTTTTTTCCGTATGTAAGTGGGGTTGTGAATCTTGGAAAGGAAGACCATAGAAGTAAAGAGCAATGTTCATCATATTGTATCAAGGGAACATGGTATCAGCATGACTTGCCATTGTTGATGTTGACGCTGATCACTTGGCTGAGGTAGCATTTGTCAGGTTACTCTTCTTCCCACTGCCTATGCTATAGTCTTTGGAAAGAAATTACTATGTCCAACCCACACTGAAAGACTGAGAAGTTATTATGCTCCATCTCCTTGAGGTCAGAGTACTTCCATGAATTATTTGGCTTTCTTCTACAAGAGAGATTCCCCCTTGTTTATTTATCCAGTCATTTATTTGAATTCGTATAGAGTAATAGATATTTATTTAGACTTCAGGATAAATATAATCCTACTTCATGTTGCCACCGACTGTTGTACACTTGGCCAGAGGGAGCTCATTCACTTGGGTCCTGTGACCCCTTGAAATAGCTCCATCATTGTGGGGTTGAAGTTTTTGTTTTGTTTTAATGATCATTTGTCTTTAAAATATTTGCATCTTGTACCAAAAATCAGTCAAATGATAGTCTCCTTCCTATGCCATGAATCAATCAATTTCTATTTAAGTGGCATTTTAAAAACACAAGTCACATTTCATTATTAACTAAATATTGTTCAGTACCCTTGTTCTTCCTGTATACTGCCTGGTTCTGATAACCTTTTTTGATTCAAAGATCAGTTATTTTAAAAGAGCAATTAACAGACTCAATCAAATATAACTAAAAACATAGAGTTGAATAGGAATAATCAGGTCATGAAAATAAAAATACAATATGAATAATGAGCTGTTTTTTTTTAAAAAACCTCATAATTCAAGTAATTCAAAATTAAGTAAACTAGACTATCTGTTAAACTAACTTCTTAGTATAATCAAGAATACCTTAGCCAGGGAAACAACTTAGAGCATACATATGATAAACTAGGGGCACCCCATAGAAAAGCCCAGAAACAGTCCCCAGTATATGTGTAGGAACTTACCACAGGGTAGACAGAGCATTACAAATAAGAGGGAAAGGAAATGATTATTTAAAAAGATTTAGCTCTCATTATGAAAAAGTATGGTAGATTAATATCTTATCCCATATAGATGTATACATTTTAGATGTATGCATTTTAGATGTATTAAAAGGCTGAAATGTGAAACACTAAGTCTTTAAATTATTAGAAGGGAATGCAGGAGAGTATCTTTATGACTCCAGGGAAGAGATTATTTCTCAGTCAGTACACAAAATAGATAGTTCATAAAGGAAAAGATTATATTAAAGAATAAAATTCTTTTATGCAAAGCCTCTATAAATAACGAGACAAACCTTGGACTGGAAAAATATATTTTCAACCCATAAAATGGAAAATATGTTTTCAGATGGCTTAGATGGAGAATCCTACAAATCAGTATGAAAAAGAAACAACAGACTACAAAATTGGGTGGCAAAGGATACCTTCAGGCAACACACAGAATGGAGGTTTAACAGACCAATAAATATAAAAAGATACTCTGAAGTTTGCTAACAATTAGGAGAGATGCTTATTAAAACAAAAAAGTATCCCTCTTTGCCCATCATAATGGCAAAAAAGAAGAAGTGTGATTTCCATATGTTGGGCAAAACGAATGAAATAGAATCTTCTCAGCTTGGTGGGCATGTGGTTTGGTACACTACTTTGGAGAGCAAGTTGGCAAAACCTGGTGAAATAGAAAATGTGGTGTATGCCCAAGCAGTTTTACCCCTAGAAATAATTCCCTAGAGGAGCATTTGCAACAGAGGCCCTGCACAAGACATTTGCTGTAGCATTTTCTATCATGGCAAAACCTAATGTCTCTTAATGGAGGGAAAGTAAAATGAATTAGAGTATGTGAGTATATTTATATTTTTAGTCTCCTTCACTACTGTGTCCTCAGCCATCAGAACAGTTCCTGGAGCATTGTTGATGCACATAATTATTAGTTGAATGAATGAATGAGATAGAACACACGTGGCAGTTCAAAAAGAATAAACTAGATTTGTATATATCAACACGGATAGGTTTCGAAGACAGGACAGAATAAAGTGATTTTGGACTCTGTATATTAGAGTTCAATTTATTTTTTTTGAGATAAAAATTTGTTCAGTATGGAACCTAGTGATTTATTTATTACAAAAATCATAACAGAGCTGAGTTTACTATATTCATTAAAAATAAATAATTTATACGAAATGCAGATTCTGGCACAGGTAAGTGAAAATCAAACTCAACAGAATGAACCTGCATGTTTCATCTGTGAACAAACCTGCATACACTACTATTCTGCTAAAAAGACAACTGCCCCTTTGCAAACAAGCCTAAATGCATCCCGCCAAAGAGGCCAAAATCAACATGCATATATGTATAAAGTGTTACTGGTCAATGCAAATGCTACTTCTAGAAAAAATTTAACTGCATACGTTAAAGAAAAACAAAAAACAATGTGCAACATCTTAAGCCATTAAAGCACCAAAATTAAAAAAAAACCAAAATCACTGTTTTATGACGATTAACACACAAACATGAAATATTGATCAAAAATCAGGAAGTAAATACATGGACTGATACAGTATATGTCCACTGTTGGGAGAATTTTTCTTCAGTTTAAGCAATGTCTTTTCTCATCTTAGAGTTCAATTTAAACACAGATAAAACACTGCTATCTTTTTCATAGCTACTTATATATGTTGCAAAAATATCGAAACGTGGACTGGAAAAACACACAAAATATATAATAGTGGTTGCATCTGGGAAGGAAGGAAAGAGTGATAAGAAACAGAAAGAGGAAAGGAGACAAAGGGTAGGAATCAAAAGAGAGAGAGACTTGCATTCATGTCTATGGCCTTATTTCATCTAATAAGAAAAAGAAAATTCACCTGGAGCATAACTATCAAAATGTAAAAACTTTTTAAACATTCTGAGTTGTAAATACATGGGCACTTATTTTCTCTATTTACTAAACTTTTTAAATAAAAAGAAGGAATATTTTGTTTTCCAAAATAAGAAGAGATTGCTGTACAAGTGGAAGTAAGCAATAAAAATAGTGGCGATTGAAAATATGTTGGATGAACTTAGCTAGTTACTGTTTTTAAAATCAAGTAAGTCTCCTAGACCATAGAACAAAAAGATTAAAAGATGGAACACACAAGAGAAAATGTAACGGGCATAGGCACTCGATCCTACAAGTCCCACACCTGGATAGTAAGAGTTTCAGAAAGTACAATGACAAGGAGGAGGAAAAGTCAGTTAAAGAGATAATGGAACACATCCCTGAGCTGAGGAAGGGCTTCAGATTACAAAGACAGACCCTTATGCAACTTTGAATACAAAAGATGCAGAGAAGGTGCTAATAGTATTCAGAGAGGGAGACAGTTAAAAAATGAGTCAGACTAATATTTTACTTCCATATTTCACAGCAGTATAACATGAAGAGAATCACTTCAAAGTCCTTGGGGAAAATGATTTTTAACCTAGAATTTATATACTATTAAACTATTAATATAAGGCAGAATAAAGCTTTTTGGAAATCTTTGGAATAATTATTTCTGTGGCAGCGGTGGGAGTGTTCAAGAATGTTGTCTAGCAAAAGAAGCAGGGAACCTAAAAGAGAAATATCATTCAAGAAAATATTGATCATACACTCAAAGAGTACAATGAAAAAATCCTAGGCTAGTTAGTGGCAGGTTTAGAAAACAGTCTGAATTACAACATGAAGTCAGAAAGCAACAGGAATCATGCTTTTGAGAAGAACATGGATTTTCTGTAATGACTGAATAGCTATGTGACCTTAGCTTTAAGGTGAAATAATAGGCCACTGTCAATTAGAGAGAAAAACAGGCTATGAGATCTGTCAGGAAAAACAAAAGCCTCCATAGGAAGGTCATAGCCCAGCTATGAAGCAAATGAAAATGTGTTTTGATTTTGAATAATTGGTGAAATGTAATAAAATGAAAAATTGCTTACTTGCATTTGTAATAAAATGAAAAAGACAGAGTGCCTTCCTTCAAGCAGAGCTAAGGGGTCCAATCTCCTGGGGACCAATCACACTACTTGGTTCCAAAGCAAATAGTATTTTTAGAATCATAATATTGAAATTCTTTCTTGGCTTTTATTTTCTGAAATTTAGTTCTTGAGAATCTGTGGAAGGCAATTATGATATAAACAATTCAAGTTATAAACCTTAAGAATGCAAAATTGATGCATGGCTGAGAGAATTTGGGGGATGAAGAAGGAAGAGCAATGTTTCGGAGTGAAATCATGCCAATTTCCTCAATTTGCACAATGAGGGACTAATAAGAAATACTGTCCTAACTTGACATATTAAGAAATAAATGGCATATTAAAGTTATAGAGTTACTAGTTGTTTTAGTTACTTTCCTCTTGTTGTTGGGACAGAATACTCGACACCCAAAGTTAGGGGAAGAAAGGTTTATTAGCTCACAGTCTGCAGAGATTTCAGTCTATAGTCCGCTGGGTCCGAGGCAGCGGGGCGGCGTGCAGACCTGCAGCCGGCCGGCCGCGAAGTAAAGTGAGGAAATGCAAGGAATGTATGCAAATAAGCAATGCAAACAAGCAGCTAGTTAAGCTTCTTCCTGTATCTTTATCTAGGCTACCTGCCCCCAGGGCGGCCCGCACTCCCGCCCCCAATTTCAGTCTCACATCCTTGATCCCAGCAGAACAATGCCAAACCGATCAATGGATCAATTTAGTAATCACACACTCTAGATCCAGCT